>JAAXNX010000341.1:0-32690 GCA_036491905.1 Folsomia manolachei
TGCTTTGCTTGATCAGATCAGCCCGGCTTCAAAACTCTTGCCCGTAAAAGGTAACTTCAGATCTTTGGTTATTGCCCTGTGGCAACTTTGTGGGTTTGGTTGGGTGGTTGGTTTTTCTTGCTGGTTAATAAAGCAAATGTATGGTCAACTGACAATATGAACCGTGTAATTCGATGAGCCAATGTTTTAATAATATTAATATTATTGGTCCGATTGTAGTTCATCTAAAAATTAAGCAGCACGGCCAACTATTGCATTACTTCTGCTTGTTGAGTGCAACTGTATTAATGTTTTACATGATATCTTACTTTATCTAATGCGCTATATCAAGAAATGCCATTCAATGCTTGGGCTATTAATGAATAAATAGCGATCATAAAGTTTCTTCAGTTAGTCATTTGCTTGCGTATCAATTTATTATTTTATTTTATGAAATAATGTTATAATATTTTGTTGGACGACGAACCCCCTCGAAAGTTTTTTTTTGTAATGGAGACAAGTACATGGCCGTCTTCCTATGAAGCCAATCCTGAAGGAATGTTGTGTGTGGTGCAGGTGCACCAATGTCATAGGTGCAATTAATTACCTTTGCTTGTTAAGTTGCCGCCTGACTTGGTTAGTTTCGTATGAGTTGGAATGACACCCACAGAGAATGAGGGTGCAACGAGTGACTGCCGCTTTATGACCTGGGCGTTTCTTGTTGTGCGGTGACAATAAAATAAATAAATCAGTTAAGGCAGTAGAAAATTGGAAATGTGGTTTATTATAATGTGTATGTGTTAGTGGAAAACTACTAATCTACATTCCAACTAGTTGCAGCTTTTTATGGCATGTTTATTTTATTCTTGATAATGTATATCGTATACCAATGCTCATATCCAAATTATTTCTAAACATCATAAACTGGACCTAACCTAATAATTTTAGTGGTGAGTGAACTCCATTTTTTCACATGCGGTTGAATTTGTAAAATCTTGATAAGGCAACTAACAAGTATAAACACTGGTAACTATTTTTTTCGTCTTCTTTAAGTTAGGATCTGCAATAAACTTTCAAGATTGAGTAAATTTTCAGTTTAATAAATACTGAGTATAACAACCAAATCTTTTCATTAAATTGTAAGGAGTTTGGTTTGTCAGTATACTGTTGAAGTAGACTAATAATGTATATAATGTTATTTGAATACTAAGGAAGCAATTGGGGTGTTGCAGTAATATGTGTCCTTAAACCCGAAGTTCAGTGCGCTACTACATTGTGTTTTACTTTTACATTCTTTAGTGCAGTAACTATTGTAGAATTGTCAAAGTAACTCAAAATTGGAAAACATATGCAAAAAGTCAAGTATCGGTAGTAGCAAAGATCCATCGGCCATTGCACTTGCTAATCCTCTTTTGGAAAAGTTGTAAGTTGTTTAAGATTTAAATTGACTAATATCAATCAAAATGCCGACATAAGAAAATATGCACATGCATAATGGCCCGAGAACGCACCCATGCGTTAACATAATAGTGTTAAATTTAAGTGTATGGTTGCCATCCACTAATTGAGTTTGAAGAAAGATTAACTTTTCGATAATATTTAGCTACCTAAACACTATCTACTTATCACTTCCAACAATGTGTTAATGAATGCATAACTATTGTCCAGTGGAATTGAGAATACGGCTCACAATATGTTATTCTCACAGGATAACTGATATGATTTTGATTTATAATATTTAGAGCTTATCAAGAGCGGTCAAAATAATTTTGATTGTTTGAGTAAACTTTAAATTTTATCTGAAAATTCTGTTAAATGGGTCTGAGTGATGGAGTGATCCCATTAGATAATACCTCGATCAAGTAAGCTCATCAGGTTGTTTAATCATTCATAAGCCTCGGAGAAAACAGGTTTTAACTCCAGTTGACATCAGAGCATTGTCTTGGAACAATAGGCATTATTATGGTTAACTGTTTTGTGAGACTGGCCTTAATGGTAGGAAAGTGCATAATTTGTAAAATATAAATATTTTATTATTTCGTACTTCTTCTACTCTAACTAAGAAATTGTACGTATTTTCAGGCCACCATGTTGACAGTTGCAACATGCCAACGACCCACGGTTTACGAGTATTTCGCATCCGGCTCAAATATCACCGGCTTGGTCGCTGAGAACAAAGAGTTTACGTAAGTTACAATTGATTCATGGTTTTGAAGATGGTTATAATTAGAAGCACCATAATTTGACATTCATTTACAGGCTCAACGGAAAATATATCAGGATAATTTCCGGAGCTATGCACTATTTCAGGATTCACCCAGAATTGTGGCGCGATAGGCTTCGCAAATTACGTGCACTAGGTGTGTCCAATTAATATCAGTCATTTAGGCAAATAAATAATAAATAATTTCTGTGTCTCATTAGGTGCAAACACGGTGGAAACTTATGTCGCCTGGAACCTCCACGAACCTCGCCAAGGGGAATTTGATTTTGGAAATGGAACAAATGATTTTTCTGCTTTTCTTGACATTCGACGTTACATCCAAATGGCACAAGAAGAAGATTTGTTAGTTTTGTTCAGGTAAAGTCAATTTAAAGGGCATAATAAGCTAAATATTTAGGACAAATTTATTAAAGATATGCTTTTTGCAGACCAGGACCATACATTTGTAGTGAGTGGGACTATGGTGGTATGTGCTCAAATCCTAAAAACTTAGATGAAAGTGAAAAAAATGCAAGTAATGAATTAACTTTTCCATTAATTGCAGGCATGCCTTCATGGCTCCAGAGAGATCCAGATATGAAAGTTCGGCAGAATTACGAGCCTTATCTTGATCGTGTTAAGATATTTTTAGAAGCTTTACTTCCACAAGTGGTTGATTTGCAATTTACTCGTGGCGGATCTATCATTGCGGCTCAGGTACAATACTTGAAATTGATTAATCCAGTAATCAATCATCCTGTTTCATGAAAAATAAATGCCCATAGATTGAGAATGAGTACGGCTCCTTCAACCCCAGGTCAAAAGAATATTTAGAGGTCATTCGACAATCATTTCTAGACAACGGCCTGGATTGTCTCTTTTTTACCTCTGACAACTCTTTCTTTGGAGATGGGATTGAAGGGTCTCTTCCTGGCGTTCTTCAAACAGCAAATTTCCAGTCGAACCCTGCTTTGATTCTTAATAGGCTGCAGGAAGTCCAACCAGACAAACCGGTGATGGCCATGGAATTTTGGAGTGGATGGTACAATAACTTTTTGACATTGTGTTTTTATTTTAAAAAATTCACACTATTATTAAGTACCTTTTTGCCACCATCTTAGGTTCAACCACTGGTTTGATGATTCTAAAGCCGGCAGTGATCCGCAACGTTAGTCGATGATTTTTAAAATGCGAAAAATTTGTATATACAAAAAATTGTTTATAGAATTCCGGAATGTTTTGGAGACAATTTTGTCGACTTACAACGGATCTGTCAACTTTTACATGTTTCACGGCGGAACCAATTTTGGTTTTATGGCTGGAGCAAATAATATTGGGCAAGCACCATACATTCTGTCAGATATCACCAGCTATGGTATGTATGCCAAAATAATATAATCTATTAAAATCTTATAAATTAACTGAAGAAAATATGTGCTCATTTATATTTGAAGATTATGACGCACCTCTTTCTGAAGCTGGGGACTACACTGCAAAATACGAATATGCTGCCGTTCTCGTTAATCAGTTTGAGAATCCAGTACTAAGTCGCCCTCAACGTCCAGTGGATAGCAGAAAAACAGCTTATCCGACGATGACCTTGCAAAAACATTTGACCTACACAGACATAATTGATCAAGTCCCAGCTAGCCATAAGGTCGAAATGGAGAGATGCGTGTCAATGGAACTACTTCCGATTAACAACAATAATGGACAAAGCTATGGCTATGTAATTTATAGGAAAACCGGCACCATCAATGCCGGAGATCGTTACAAAGTAATTTAAACCGTTTTAACTCAAAGATGACTTAATCTCAAATACTCTAGACTATGGTTAGGTATCTTGGCCAAGAGACTTTGCTCAGTTGTTAATTGATGACGAGCAAATTGACACGGGATATACAAATGTTGAACCAGAGTACTTTTTGAACAGGTGAGGAGAAAATTACATGACATTGTATCACAGTTTTTGTTGTGTTTCATTAATTTATTTTACAGCATTAAGGAGTTTTCTCTAAATGTTACAAACAATGGAGAGCACGTCGTTGATGTACTGGTTGAGAATATAGCACGTACAAATTTTGGTGGAAGTGGAGACTTGGTTCAGCAAAAGGGGATTGCTGCAGTTCATCAATCTAAAATTGAAATTAACGATGTGGAAATTGAAAACGTAGAAATTATTGCTCTGGAGTTTAAAAATGATTGGGTGAAAGGGTGAGATTGGTTCATAATCCAATTTTGAGGAAAGGAGAAAGCAGAGTTTGATTTATGATTTGATAAAATTTTAGTCTCCAAAATTGGAGAGATGTTGTCGACGGACAGCCTTTAATGACTCCTTGTCTCATCCAATCCACCTTCACAATTAGCGGTACGCCAACTGACACCTTTCTGGACATGACTAACTGGCATAAAGGAATCGTTTTTGTGAATGGATTCAACATTGGACGATACTTCAAAGTCGGGGTAATTTCTTAAAACCACATCCGAATACAAACACCTTCATCGTTTTAGAGTTACAACGTCTAAATACTCTTACTCATTTTACAGCCTCAGCAGACTTTGTACATTCCAGCCCCTCTTCTAACAACGGGAGAAAATACGGTTAGTTTAGTTTATTAAAACAAATAAGTCTCAACATGTTACATTAAGTTTAAATTATTCTTTTCTTTCGTGAATTGTACAGATCACAATTTTTGAGCAACTTGAAACCTCCAACGAAATAGTATTCACGGACATACCAAATCTGGGTCGACGTGGTGGAAAAGTTGCGTAACGATGGAAGGAGCAGTAAAAACTATAATTCATATGTGGCCATAATATCATATTCTTTACAAAAAATCCCCTAATAACTTAGTGATCCCATAAAAATATATCCGAGTGTAATTGGAAATATTTCATTCCTACAAGTTTTGGGGAAAGCAAATGACCTGAAATAAAAAGTCAGCGTAAAAGTCATGACTCAATTTATTGCATGTTTATGTCTCTACCACAGCATCCTCCACAGCCACGTGGAGAAAGAAACAATCGATGAATGACCGAAATTAAGCCCAAGCCAACTATCCAACCAAACTAAGAAACGATATTGGATAGCTGGCTGATCAGCCATCAGCAGCAGGAAGTCTGTGGAGTATTACAAGTGGCTTCTATGATCGTAAAATAAACTTCTTCTTTTTATTTATTCCGTCACTACTACACAACTTCCTCACCAACCAACAAGCAGCCAAGGATCTGATTCAACTGCGAAAGAACCAACTAACCACCAAGTTTTAGTGGATGACTAAAATTTGTTGCAAACTCCCAAGTGAAAGATATCCGTCGGATACTGATTCTGGATGAAATGGACTCGTTGATAAAGATACCTTACTTTGGGACTCTGATAGTCACACAGCCCATTCTAGGAGGCACATGAGACAGTGCCTTCTGCTATTTGGCATGTCATGAGTGGATAAAGGGTGGAATGAAATGATGCTATGTTCTTGTCATTGGGGTCAAGATTGGACTCCATGCACGTGCCATCATAATCCATCCTTCGACCCAAACACCGCATGAAACATATCTAGTAGAATCTTGAAATTGGTCTGGGTCATCAGCAACAACCAAAGTTTTTGGCAAAACTTTCTCCTCCATCATCATGGACCGTTTTCTTTTACCTTATTTCAAATTTGTGTCAGAAATAACGGAGATCCGTAAGAAAGTTGCATTACGGGGGATTGTGAGGATGGCTGGACAATGGTTAAGGGAAAAAACAAAATAAGAACAAAGAACACATTGCCGTGAGTGGAGAAAGTTAGGAAGAAAGTCAAGATCACAGATTGTGATGACATTTATAAGTTGATAGCTGTGCTAACTAGAAAAACAACTCCGTTCTGGGAAAGAAGAAAGCTGCGTAGACTTAAATGGACCATTCGTTTCTATTCTGGGGAAAAAACGCACACTTTTGGAGAAACCCATAATAAATCCTTAGTGCTGAGTGAGCTTTATGGAACATGAAATATCATTAGCTTTAGAACATTGTTTTTGCTCAGAATGTTATTAGCCGAAAAATGTATGTGATTCGATATCAAGTTATTTATCATACAGATGAAAATACTAGGGTCAGTCCAGTACTACTGAGACGACTTAATCAACAAACCACTGCTTATGAACTGCTTATGAAGTAAAAAACCAAAAACATAAACTATAACCAGCCCACCAACTAAATTTTTGGTTTGTTTTTTGTTAGCAGCAATAATCTTGGTTCATTCAGTTTACTGCCCGGGTTGATGTGATTTGATATAATCAAAATTTGTATTGACGGAAAGTTTTCAGCCATCGCGCAGTGTCCTACACGTGTTCAAAACTTAACTTAAAAAAACGTCTTATGCGTGGGTTATGTTATTAACCCACTTATGGAACATTTGTTCTGATAGCATTAAAGTTATTGCCCACAATAAGCCGTAAAAAGAAGTTTTCTGCAAGTCAATCTCAAACGGATTTATGTATGAAGAAATATAAATCTCCTCGTCCTACAATTTACTCAGGCATTTTATTTCCTTCGCAAAGAAAATGACGCACTTTTCAGATTATATGGAAATCAAGGACTTCATCTGTCCTTAAGAAGATGAAAATTCTATGTAAGGCCTGCATGTTTCGGAATTTTCACAAATCATGGGGAAAGACATCGTTTGTCATTCTGAAACCAAGAGAAATGTTTCATCCAGTTGTGTAGATGATCCCAAACATGCGTAGCTTAAGTGTTTGCATACAAATAGATCCCTCAAAATTACTGCTGATACAGATAGTGATACAGATTGTGTATCAATGGTATAAAGTGGACGACGAAGGAAACTAAGTTTATGCCTTCATACTTTTCTGGTTGGTTGTTCTGATTTTTTAAACAAATTCCTTAACGTGAAAGGTTTCACAGGATGACTGCGAATTTAAATAAACAGAGCACAATTTGCTACAAAATTTTTATTCGTTCCCACTATAGTTATGTTCCAAACTTAAAACCTGTTGAGATGTTCATAATCAAATTATTTTATTTATCTAAATGGTAGAGTTACATAGTACAGAGATTTCTTGGAACTATTTCATTATTACTTTTAGTATATATGTATGTCTTCATTTGCTCATTGTAAAAATAGGTATTCAACTTGGGTAACACATGAAAAATATAAAACAAACGATAAAAACCACATTCCGAACCTGAACTCAACAGTTATATAACTAAGGGTGTGCTTACAACGATTGGTTAATGAACTAATACGATTTAAATTAGTAGTTAACAATGAATTTGCGTATTATTCAGATCTACTTATTTTGTAATAGATAGATAGCACAGGTTTTGGTTAATTATGTGATGCCCATACTTGGGCCATTGACTAAATGTTGGTAAAATGTAGTCTGTGTTAGTAATGCTTGCATTGTAACGACTAGAAATTCTTTCTTGGTAAATTCAGCAAACTTAAGAGTGCGAATGCCAGTAAAATTCTTATAATAAATTACTAGACTTCTATACGGAATACATTCATGAACGGTTGGTAAAAAAGAGCTGGAGCTGGATTACGAGAATTTTTTGATTTGAGCACGACTTTAAGCCAACACAAGTGTTAGAAAGTTTGGCCGCATGCAATTAGTACTATTTGGCTATAACGCTTAATAGTGAGAGATAATTGGGATACAAATATGCAGTATTTAACAAATAACTTACAAATAGTGATCTGTAAATATTTTGGTAACCTATTTTTACGCTAAACACGGCATTGTACTGTCTTAATTTGTCAACTATTCTGAGTAGGAAAGTAGTAACATTGGTAGAGATAAATATGATATTATTAAAAGGAAACCGAAAATATTCTAAACCATTTCTACATATACGGCAGATGCAAAATAGCTGTACAGTTGTATAGAATACGCAGCTACAATTCTTATAAAAGGAACAAATACATTAAGCCGACTGCGTGCATCGCTAGGTAGGAAGTCACAATATTATCTTCTTCAATGGTAACAGAAAATTTTAGGCTTGGTAATACTGAAAATTTAAAACTGGCTGAAACTGACTGTGCGATGGTAAACTGACCAAAAGTTAATATAAAAACATGGGATAAAGTAGCTTGAAGAAAATTTAGAATAATGCAGTTCTTAATTAATTCATTATTATTTACTTGTTCCTAATGTGAGTTCTTGNGCGATGGTAAACTGACCAAAAGTTAATATAAAAACATGGGATAAAGTAGCTTGAAGAAAATTTAGAATAATGCAGTTCTTAATTAATTCATTATTATTTACTTGTTCCTAATGTGAGTTCTTGCTTTTGACCTCTCTATAAGGAATTTCGGATGTCACGGGAAAATCGTCAAAAAAGTGTTTAAGGAATTCAAATGTGGGCCTTCTATCAGGGTCCACGTCCCAGCATCTTAACATCGTACCGTATACTGGATCTGAAACTTGGCCAGAACCTGGCATGGGCATTCTGTAACCTTTGCTAACACTGATCCATGACCTCTCGATTATTCATCCCAGGGTATGGTACCTGTGGATCAATCTCTGTTATAAAAAGTGAATACAAAATACTATCGAATGGTACCTGTCCAAATGTGAACAGCTCCATAAGCAGGACACCGTATGACCTTAATTAAGGTCATAAGCAAATGAATACATGTCGAATAAATTCATAAATTATGCCGATTATGTCAACGAGATCTCACCAAACATCCGATTTCACTGAAAACCGACCGTACAAAATCGCTTCGGGAGATGTCCTAAAAGGAAATAAATTTGTTGTATTGTGTAAAATAAATTCGGCAAAAATAGCCAGCCACTAAACATTTCTAAAAATCTTCAAGTTTATTACCATTTCACAGGGAAGCGAGAGCCTTGCCGAGGGCAGTATTCGTCATCTTGAACAATAACCTGTAAAAATATGGGTAATTACATTTTGGAAATTCTTTGCCTGGTAATATCCCAAATGATAATGTTTCATACGCGTGCGAGACCAAAGTCACAGATCTTTGCAATGTTGGTATCTCCAACAAGGACATTTCTTGCTGCCAAATCACGATGCACAAGTTGTTTTTCTTCCAAGTAAGCCATTCCACTTGCAATCTATAAATGCAAAACATAAAAAAGTTATGATGAAACAGTTTAAATACCTGTAAGAGTATAACACTATTGTTTGTAAATATGAAAAGCAAGTGCATGTTTACCTGTGCAGCAATATAAACCAGATCCAGTTCGTCTAGGTTTTGTCCCGGACCATTTCGAAGGTATTCCAATAGCGACCCGTTTCGCATAAATTCTGTAACAATATAGACTGGCTCTTCCCTCGAGCAAACGGCATATAAGGCTACAAGACGATCATGCCGAAATTTCTGGAAGTAAAAAGTAACTCTTCTGTATTAATTGTACCCATATAACCATAGGCTTGACTTGAACAAACCTTCATTATTGCTGCCTCTTCAAGAAATGCACCGGGTGACATTAAAGTCCCAGATTTAAGTGTTTTAATTGCTACCTATTGAAAAATGGTTCATTATATTTAGGAATCCCTCCCATAACATTTATTAATTAATAGGATTAAATTTATATTTGTTTAAATTATAAAAATTTTAATTAAATAAAATTCAGGGGGTTAGCTATCGGACAAATTGAGATTTAGGTGGGAATGTCATCATTTTTTAATCAGAATAAAAAAATCACGATTGATTTATACTTGGCGTCTCATTTTTTTTATTATATATTATTAATTTCAACATAAAAAACATGTCGTTTTCTACTTCAAACCCCCTGAGTGAAATAAGTGCTGTAGAAATACAGAGCTACATTTCTGTCTTAACAAACGAACTGGTAAAAAGAGCTGAAGGACCATCCCCACCGAAGAAAGTAAAAAAAACTGAGTCAGTATCTTCACCAATTAATTCTAACCCTGGGAATGGAAAGTTAGGAATGTTCCATTGTGCAGATAATCAATGTCCCAAGCATGATCTGATTTACTCTGATACGGTGATTTATAATCGGTATGTTTTTTTATGGAGTACTCTCGAATTCATTTGGAATGATGTTGCATTATTTGTATTTTTAGATATCCTGAAGAAGAAGATGCGTATTTGCATAAGAAATTTTCCTGTTGTACAAAAACGTGCATCGTTTATGGAATTCTGTGTCTTCATCCCAATTGTACAAAGAAAAATCAGGGACGAGCACTTCTCGTGTATGTTGGTCAGACTGGTGGGGGTGTTACTGACCGGATGTTCACGCACATGGACCGTATCGAAAGGAGTGTATCGAAACCAGAGTAAGAATACAAAATATATGTATTACATGATACGCTCACTATAGTACATGTAAAGGTTATTTTGTCAATTTCTAGACCCGTCCATACACATTTCAAAGATCACTGGGCTGAACTATCTGAGGGGGATAAAGAAGGAACTTCGGCCACAAAGTTGTGGTTCAGATTCGTGGTTTTTGACCAGTTTTTGAGCTCTGAGCAGGAAGAAATTGATAGTAAGTAATACACTGATTATTTATGTTAAAATGAATTACGCAATAATGTAATGATGAAAATATTATTATTCCAGATAAAGAGAGGGCTTTAATTATGCAATTTGATTTGCAAAGTAAGCATGGATGTAATGCACTACCAGGAGGAAAGAATAAAATATCAGTGGCGTCAACATCGTCAAAAATACCTATCAGAGCTCAAGGCGCTGGTGGAAGCCAAGCCATGTATGATACGATATGAAAGTATATTTAGTAACAAAAGAATAGCAATTAATCTGTCTTTTCTTTTCAGAGACCTACCTTTTCACACGCAATACCTCATTGCCTTAGCTCTGAAGAATAGTGAAGATGAAAGTGGACAAATGAGAGCTATCGACATTTTTGATTACATTGAGACTAATTTTGGAAAGCTGTTTACATCCTACGGAATCCAGCGTAAAACTCTGTCATATTATCTTCCAAAAAACATGAGTTCCAAAAGATCGGAAGTTCCACCAATTCACAGAACGGATTGGTTTCGAAGAGTTTCTGACTCAGCCACTGGCAAAAGCCCTAAAACTGGAGGACTTTACGCCTTCATTGAGGATGACAATCTTATGTCCAAAATCAACAAAGATCTTTTTGCATTTTTGAGAAACATCACCAACCAAACCAAACTCAAACTACTCATGGACAATCCCTCATCTTTACCTCAACACATTGCTTTTTTACTTTAAAATACGACATTCAATTGCTTTCCAATGTTAAATTCCATCGTTTGAGTTTTATTGCTCTTGATGTTTTGAAATTTATAATTTACCTCCATTCCATTTCTCCAACGACCTGTAAGATAAATTGTATGAAACCAAATACCAAAATCGGTAATTTAGTCATTTCATACAATCTGTGAAAACTTACCATACCACACCTCCCCAAAGTTACCAGATCCCAACTTCCTAACAAATTGCAATTCAGATCGTTCTATTTCCCATTGGTCACGAGTCTCTGGAGACAGATCCCACATTGTAGGACATGGTTTCGGACACGGTCTTGTTAATACGTGACAAAGCCCTTGTGCGTTTCTTGAGTAAGACTGGACAAGCTCTCGTAAAGATTGGAAGAGCAATCTCGTAGTAATGTAGTAACCTCCACTGTCAAGTGGTCGAATTTTGTAATGTTTGACATGATAGGCTTTGTCGCTTTCCCAGTCTTTTACACTGAGACTGAACGAACCCGGATTTTGTTCCGAATTCTGAAAATTTAACAATTATTGAACGGATACGGATTTTGTTCCCTTTGCAAATTGTCTTACTCGAATTAAATAAGTCCCCCTTGGATTATCCTCTCCCATAAGAAACTTTTCCGCTTCTCGTCTTGATATTTTTCCAAAAAACCAGCTAAACAAAAATGGTAAAGTTAATACAAACGGAATGAATATGCATACAAATGTTAGCATACTCTTCTGATTCTATCGATTTTTCAACGGCAACAAAATTTCTGGGAATAAATCCAGTTTCTCCTGTCCGAATCACGTAAACATTCCACCAGTCAGGGTCGCTGTAAAAAGTAACATTTAATAAGGTAACAACATCAGCATGATTCAAGGAAATAACAGTACCTATCATTGATAACTTCCATCACATCCCCCTGAAATAGCATTATAATTGTTTTTTTTAATTTATAATTTAATCCTTATAATGTCATTAAAAAATCAGACAAACCTTTTTAAAGCCAACATCTCGACTATGCCGACTAGCATAATCATACAAAGCAACGAGCGTTTTGACGGAAATTCCAGCCGACCCATAATGCTGTTGCTGTGACTGAACGTGATGCAAGAAGGTATTTCCATTACTGGAGCCATTGGGGGTGGACGCATGACAGTGATTGTTGTGACCTGAACGAATATATCCATTACTTGCAGATTCAAAAGATTCTCCTCGATTTTTCTGAAAGGAAAGTTGTTGGGGAAGCGTTTTGCACTTATTGTTGCTAGCAGATTGACCAAACGTGCTCAAAGCTGAAACAGCCATAATTTGCATTGTAATATTCTCCGTCCAGGAATTTAGGACAAAAAAAATCTAATCAACTACTTACATGGGGTACGAATTATGTCACAGTTCTTGGTTGAGACGACAGCTCCACCCCGTTGAAACGCGTCCCCACCTGGACCATAGCGTGGGTCTATTACACCCCTCACAACCTTATCTGCAGAATTATTTTTGCTTGATTTTCCACCTGCAAAGCAAATAGTGTACATTTGCAAAATTACTCTTGTCATTAAAATTACAATAAACCATATTTAAATACATGAGCAAGTATATATGTTCATACCCATTATTCTGGAAGGTGAGAAATGCAAATTCCACAACGCTACGAGTAGTAGTAATATTTCATTACAATAGTTTTCGTTACGTCACGGGCATAATCTGACACTGGCTTCTTTGGCTTTGGTTTGATTTTGCGAAGAGCGTTGACACAATTACATTTTGTAATTGTTCATACCCTTCGCCATGGATGGTTTTTTTTTAGGGTTAAATCATTCTGCTTGACCCCGATCCAGGTAGCCGATATTGCTTTTCCACGTGTATTTCAGCTAAAAATATGAAAAAAAAGATTTTGTTAATAAAGATTTTTAGAGTGGTTTCTTACATTTATTTTACACACTTAGCCTAAAAAAAGTTTTACTACTTGCTCACACTTTAGTCACAATCACAGTTAAATAATTGATGGCTCTTCATTAGTGGAATTTTTATGAGATAAATTGTTATAGGATAAATATTTTAAAACTAGTCTGCCATTTTCTCACCAACAATTTATTGCACCTTGCGAATTACGATCATTTGCGGAAATCAACGTGAATGAGCATTGCATATAGTTGCAATTGTTGTGAGTGAGTACTATCGCGTAATGCCTAATATAGTTCCCAGCATTGGCTAAGGTTTAAATCGTATGTAACACATTTTACTTGGGTTGAACTAACTAACGGAACATTCCGTCTTTAACAATGACAATCTACTCAACAGTATTGTACCTCCACAAACCTGAAGATGGTTAAGGAAATTGCAAATAGATGTTGGTATAAGGAGTAAGAGTGCATTATGCCTCGAATCTACAATCAATTAGTTGCATTTAAGTGCAGCTTAGGGTTCTGTTATGCAGTTATTTATTTGGTGAGGAGCGTCTTTTGTTAATAAACCCTCCTCGTCCCCCGACGACATCCGCCGGCTATCCTCAAATTAAACCGTCTTGAGAGCCGTTTATTTATAAAACAACTAAACAACTGAATTCACTTTATAAAAGAAAAAAGAGCAGCAATGCTCGTCGTTGTATTGATAAATAAATGGAAACAATAAATGAATAATGGCTTCCGGACTGATTTAATTGATAAAATAAAACTCGGTTTATCAGCTCGTTAATAAGTTTAAAAAACAATGAGAAATTGAAATACAATTAGGCATAAAATTGTAATCGGATCAAGCATGTCATTCCATTGGAATAATTCCCATGAGTTAATAAGTTGTTTCTGAAATATAATTATTACTGTTCAGTCTTGGCTCATTGGCACTTTAGCTCAACTCAATCGGTTCCGCTATTTTATAGTCTAAGACAAACAAATAAAATAAAATCTAAACAATACCTGTCATTCCTTACTGGCCTAGTAAAAACGTCAACTATCCATGTGTATAAAAGGTTGTATAAATTGCACTTGCAAGATTATAATTTTGTCGCACACACTCTATTCTATTTCATACAAAACACTAGCAATTTTACTTTATATTTTTATCTTTTCCAGTTATCCAATTTTGTATTTTGACATGGACCTAAAATTTAAGCCAGTCAGCAGTGGAATTTGAACAAAAGTTGATTCAACAAGGAGAGAAAAGGACAACAATAAAATTCCACAGTAAAGTACATAAGAATCTATCTGGTGACGTTGAACATTGCAGTCTATGTATTTGTAACAGAACTTTTTTTAACAGAGATCCTTAGTCGGCCCTCCCCTGCTTAGTAATATGTGCATACACATTTCCAGCAGGAAGCCAGTTTTACAAACAAGGATAACATGCAATAAAACGGTTTAGAAAGATCCTTCCTTCTCCAGACCAGTAATGTAGTCAACTCTAATATACTGGAAGAATAACCAATCCCACGAGATGGTAATAGCAGACTGACAGACAGCAAAGATTGCTTTAAGTTTATACAAAATTTGGTAGTTGCTCATGTTTTTAAAGCTGAACTGTTTGTGAATCATTCCGAGTTCATTCAATCGAGATGAAGTTGTAGTCATTTGTTTGAGTTGAGCTGTAAGGAGACATTCCAAGAAGGAGATGTCTTGGAAAAAGTCTGGAAGGGTTTTATGAAACCCTCTGTCATTAGTGAACATTGAATGGAATTAACAGGAAATGCTTTTATCATTTCTTAGACATGACTCAATCCTAAACTTTCTTTAAGAGTTTTTGTGATGCCCATGAAGTCATTCATAGGTTTTTTTATTGATTAAAATACTTTTGCGTGCACACTCCAATCAAGTATGAATCATCCGATGCATGCACAAAAAATGCCCGATTAGACGTATACATTATACCAAGGTGGAAATATTAACATTGGCTAATTCAGCACAAAACAATGCAAAAAAATTACCCGATAATATTCAGTCCCGAGACGATAATGTATCCGATTTAAAAAATAATTCCAAGCAAAGTTTGAGTATCTGAAATACTTATTCAATTTTATTTTCACGCAACTACTGTATTGCAGAACACAATAGGATTCAGTGATCCTCAAAACTGATTCCCAGATTTTCTTGTGTTCAAAGTTGAACAAATGAAGGCAATCAAATATTTTGTGCAACCACACCCAAGTCCACTTTCACTCAATTAGATAATTCGTATTTATCGAACGAGTTTAGACAGTGAATAATCACTGCAACTACTGGAGAAGAGAATTTCTCCTGGAGAAAGACGCAAAATTGAAAACCTCCAAAATGGGATGAACACAGAAATTGATCACTATTTACTCTCCGGCAAGATAATCCAGTGAGTTGTGATGGATTCAAATCTGGAGGAGTAGAGATCTGATTACTTTTATTTACTGACCATACCACACCAGTTCAAGAGTAGGTAAAATTCAGAGCAATCAATCTCGTCCTGTTTACTTTCTCCCAGAATGGGTGGTGCGTTTGGATCTGGCTAAATGTTGGGGAAAGGATGTCGATGACCGATCTTTGGAGCTTATACCCATACACCACAGGAAGAAGGCCTTTCTCCATGCATATCTATCAACAGAGAGTGGTAGACCCTGCCTGCTTCTCTCTACTTTTTCGGTTCATTCCCCAAACCATTCGCACTTTACTCGGATGGCATTTCGGGTCTTGGGTTATTTCATAAGATAAAAGTGCGTTCTGGGAGAAATCATAAAATACGTGATGAAATTGGGTGAAGTAATAATAATAATGCTAGTCCAGAAATTGGCTGGGCAATTATATCAATATTATGACATATTTAGTAAGTAAGGAAATGAAAAATATGTTATGCAAACCACTGAATCCTACATCAGAACACACTACCCGGGTATTTAGGTAGGGAATGAGTAATCGGGTCGGGTATAAGATGATACACGGAGAGAAGTGTGCCACTGCCCTTGCGTGGAAGGAATTTAAACAAGCTCGCATTCCATCCTGGTTTCATGGACAAGTTTTGGTATTTTGCAAAAGCTTTGTTCCTAAGCTTGTTTTAGTTTATGCAGGACAATGGGATGAGCTTGTGCCTGGATTTGTGTGGATGATGTGTTTTGGAATTATCTTCCCAACTCCACAGTGTTATTTAAGATATGCATACGAATTATAGTAATGCACTGGAGATTATTTTAGATGAATTGGTTGGTAATTGTTTTTAGGAGCAATATTTTAGCAGGGTATGTACAGGTCAAGCAACTACTTGATTGTCTGTTTGTCGGTTAAACAATTATCTATAACTTTTTATAGTGAACTCAAAGAAAATTGAGTGGTGTTATTTGTGGGATAACAAGCAATATAATACATAATCAGTTCATACATCATATACAGAATAGACGCATATCTTTAATGCATATTTCAGCAGTTGGCCTTGGTCATCCTATCATCACCACACGCTTTTTACCGGCAATTGATTTTAGTCAGTAACAATTTTGTATTTCATTTTTTATGTAATTTAAAATGGCTCGCATGTCATTTTCCACCAATTTTGTGACAACTATTGTGCTATTATTCTCCACGATTCCCTTGCATTTTGTGCAGACTGCCAAGATTTTGTTTCTCATCCCAATGTCTACTACGAGTGAGAAGCACTTTTTCGAACCCCTTATCCTCCAATTGGCCTCTGGGTCATTAGGTCACAATCTCACCGTCGTGACGAATATACCCTCTCCAACACCACATCCCAACATTACAGAAATCGTTCCCATTTCCGTAGCCGAAGTTTTTGGGAAAGTGACGGACGTTGGTTCAATCTCCGACCTGTTTTGGGACCTGATCTTTTGGGACATGACGCGTTATGTGGGCTCATTGGACAAAATCTATTCTCATCCCGATTTCCAGCCCGTTATGTCTCAAAAGTACGACCTCATTTTCACAAACACTTTTTTTGGGCAGGCCTTTTATGGTTTGATTTATCAGAACGGGGGACCTTTCATCCTCCTCCACTCCTTCTCTGTGAGCAACTATTTTCTCAAGGACTGGGGACTTTGGGCACCACCATCCCACATTCCTTACCCCCTTCTGGACTTTACTGACCAGATGGGATTTTGGGAAAGAGTGGTCAATTTTCTGGTGGACTGGGCAGTGTTCATCCAAGTGGAGTGGTGTCAAATACCCCTCTTTGAAGACGTTTATCGAAGACATCTAGGAGCTGGGTTGCCATCCGTCAAGGAAATTCAGAGAAATGGCAGTCTCCTGATGACTAACACTCATTTCCTATCCACCTATCACAGACCTCTTATGCCGGATGTGGTGGAAATTGGAGGACTTCATTGTAGGAAAGCTAAACCTCTCCTCAAAGATCTGGAAGATTTTGTGGGGAAAGAAGCCGCACCCCATGGTTTTATTTTATTCAGTTTCGGAACCGTTGTACCAGGTTCCAGCCTACCTGTTGAAATAAGACACAAATTTCTCAGAGTGTTTTCACGCCTCAAGGAAAGAGTGCTTTGGAAATTTGAGAACGACGAGCAAAATCTAGTCATAAACAAGGATGGAACCGCAGAAACTCTCCCGGATAATGTTCTCCTCAAGAAATGGTTCCCTCAGCAAGATATTTTAGGTGCATTATGGTTTGAAAGTTTAAACTATTTAAAAAACTAATCCATTTTACTGATTGTGAGTAGCTTGTTCATTTATGAATTTTCCAGGGCACAACAATATTCGCCTCTTTATTTCGCATGGGGGCCTACTAAGCACGCAACAAACTTTGTGTCATGGTGTCCCCTTCCTTATGTTTCCGTTCTTTTTTGACCAAAAAACTAACGCCAATGGAGCCGCCAAGCAGGGAGCAGGCCTTGTCATGAACATTTGGAACTTTACAGAATCAGATTTGGAAACTGCTATCAATCGGTTATTACATGAGCCGCAGTAAGTGATCAAAAAATTGTGTGAAGCCACAATCTCTGACATCAATAATTTTCTATGTCCCCAGATTTGGGAATAGGGCCAAGGTTTTATCAGAGATATTTGAAGACCAGATAACTTCTCCTATGGAAAGGGCTATTTATTGGACGGAACATGTTTTAAAATGGGATGGGGCCCCACATCTACGGTCATCCGCTAGAGATTTGAACGTTTTCCAATTTCATTCCATGGACGTTATTGCCTTTCTCCTGACCTGTTTTGCGGCTGGGATTTTGTTATTATTTGTGATTGTAAGGACTATTTTTATCTGCCTGTGGACTTTACGAGGGAGAAAGAAGCACATTGCTAAAGAAAAAGGGTCATGAGGAATTTATGAGTAATGAACAAATGCAATTTTTACCTTTGCATCAATAAGTTATGCACCCTGTTAATTAAGCTGTATTTTAAACTATTTATATGTACCTCAAAGTACTTAATTTACTTCATCTGTGATCTACACCTAGCTATTTTATGTCATAAAATAGTAAAGTGATATTGCAATTGTTTTTTATCCATTTCAATCATTCATAAATTGAATTCGATAATCTTTTGTCTGCTAATTTACTTGATTTACCGAGCATTATTTTATAAGGGTTAAAGTCTCCTGTGGATCAAGCATGACAATTTTTGTCAACTGACATTATTTCAGTGAAATGGTGTAACAATAAAAATCCTCATTCATTACAAACGTTGTGGAGAACAAAAGGGATGCTTTGCTATACAACAATGAAGGAAAACTCCGCCTCCCGATTTGGTTTCCAGTGTTGAAGCAAGTTGTCCAAAAAGGAGCATCAAACTGAGGCTGGGCAGAATATAGTCTCTCCACTCGCTCCTCGCCAACCATTCAGCATAGGCAAAAGGAAAAATTGCTCTCGGAAATTTATTAATTTTTCGAAAAACTTGATTAAAAATGGCCACCTCTGCCCACGCTCGGAAGAAGGTTTGCTACTACTACGACAGTAAGTTAAGGATTTTATTGGGAAATTATTATTTTCATTTATTTTTGGTCGTTATTCTGTGGCCGGGTTTATTTCCTAAAAAACGGATCCTTCTCAGAAGAGAAGGGATTTGTGGTATAGGGTAAGGTACGCGTTCAGGGTATGTTATAGGGGACTTTGTGAATGGTGAAACTTTTATTGATATTTTTTTTTTAATTTTCGTTCCCTATTTTGTACTCGTTGACGTTTTAATTTTGCGGACGGACGTCATGAGTTTTTATTTTGCTTAATTCATGCGTCTCTTAAAATTCAAAGTTTCGGGTTGTAGTAATTAATGTGCAGAAAATTGAAATGGGAGTTATGACGGGATTCCGTTGGGGCATTGCATTTTGAGAGGCTTTAAAGTTCATAAATTGCAGGCGACATTGGGAACTACTATTATGGTCAAGGGCACCCGATGAAACCCCACCGGATACGTATGACACATAATCTTCTTCTCAACTATGGATTGTATCGGAAGATGGAAATCTACGTAAGTTAGGGTTTCCTTTATTTATTTGAGTTTAGATAAATATTGGCTACATTTACCTATAAATGCAGAGGCCGCATAAAGCGACTGCAGAAGAGATGACAAAATTTCATAGTGACGACTACATCCGTTTTCTGCGAAGCATTCGTCCAGATAACATGACTGAATATAACAAGCAGATGCAAAGATGTAAGCGGGAGGGATCATTATTAGTTGTACCTTTTGCAAGGTACATTTTATTACGATTTATTTATTTACATTTACTTATTTTGTATTCAGTCAATGTCGGTGAGGATTGTCCAGTATTTGACGGTTTGTACGAGTTCTGCCAGTTATCTGCAGGAGGATCAGTGGCTGGGGCTGTAAAATTGAACAAGGAAGCGACGGATATTGCCATCAATTGGGCTGGAGGATTACATCATGCCAAAAAGTCCGAGGTAACTTTTTGAGTTAAACTAAAAATTAGATGATTTTCATACATTTTGTTTTAAATTTTTCTAGGCATCTGGATTTTGCTACGTGAATGATATTGTTCTGGCCATTCTCGAGCTGTTGAAATATCATCAACGTGTTTTGTACATCGATATTGACATCCATCATGGAGATGGTGTTGAAGAAGCATTCTACACCACGGATCGAGTTATGACATGCTCTTTCCATAAGTATGGTGAATACTTTCCTGGAACTGGAGATTTGAGAGTAAGTTCAGTTTTTTATAAATAATACAACAATACAAGAGTAAATTGGAAATTATTTATACAACAGGATATTGGAGCTGGAAAGGGAAAGTATTATGGTAATATAATTTTTATTTAATCATATACATGTAATAATTAGTAATATTGTTCTTTCTCATACATAGCTGTGAATTTTCCGCTGCGAGACGGAATTGACGATGATTCATACGAGTCAATCTTCGTTCCAATTATGACGAAGGTTATGGAGACTTACCAGCCGGGAGCCGTCGTTTTGCAATGCGGAGCTGACTCGTTGACTGGTGACCGGCTCGGATGTTTCAATCTCACTTTGAAAGGTTATTTCATTGAATGAAATCTATAATATTCAAAATTCAACTTTAAAACTTACGAGTTACTTTCGATTGACAGGTCACTCAAAATGCGTCGAGTTTGTGAAAAAATATCACCTTCCATTGCTCATCCTTGGCGGAGGTGGATACACAATTCGTAATGTTGCTCGTTGCTGGACTTTGGAGACCGCTGTAGCACTTGGAACCGACATTGCAAACGAGTTACCATACAATGATTACTTTGAGTACTTTGGACCAGATTTCAAATTGCACATCAGTCCATCAAACATGTCAAATCAAAACACGTCCGAGTACTTGGATAAAATTAAAACTCGCTTATTTGAGAATTTGCGCATGCTTCCATGTGCTCCTGGAGTTCAGATGCATGGTCAGTCCACACTTTAATTATGAATGACGATAAATTTGCTACAACATTTGCAACATTTGTCTTTCTTTAGCTATTCCGGAAGATGCGATTAACACTGAAGACATTGACGAGGATTCAAAAGTAAATCCAGATGAACGAGTGTCTATCCGTGCATCGGACAAAAGAGTAGCCAATGAAAATGAGCTCAGTGATTCAGAGGATGAAGGCGATGGAAGAAAAGACCAGAGGTAGTTTTTAGAGCTTTAAAATTAAAATTTTTCAATTAACCCTTGACGTTCATCTTTTAAATTTAAAAAATTGCTTGTATTCAGGTCTTACAAGAGCCGTAAACGTCTAAAGCAGGATGAAAATGCAAATGGTACGGCAGAATCCAAAGCCGCTGCCGAATCTAAGGCTGGTGGAGAGGACAGCAAGGATGGTAAGGACAAGGAAGCGACTGTACTGAAAGTTGACAAGTTGGAAGAAGTTGTGAGCAACAACAAGACAGAAGAAAATGGTTCGAAAAGCCCTTCTCGTCCTCCTAAGGCTGACAGCGTTCCTCCAGTGAAATCGCCTGTTGAAGCTCCAACCCCAATGGAAACTGACGACACAGATTCCAAAAAGGAAGAATCTGCAGAAGTCGATGATAAGTCGTTGGATCCTTCCAAAACAATTTCAGCTTAATGATAGCTTTGGTGTCATTAACTACTTTCAATTTTCTATTATATTGTTTACTCATTCCTCCTCACGCACCCATACGTTTTTTTACAGTTTGTGGTTTTTCGTGAATTTTATTGTTACAAAATATTTCACCCTTCTTTTGGAATTTCAAATGTTTTCAGGGTCTTTACATGAAAAAATTTAGATATCAGGGTTATTTGTTTTCTCAATTCGGCTATAATGGGTTTTGTAGATCTCGATAAATATAATGTTGGGATATTCAATCTTTGGATATCATTAAAAAGAATTATTATTGATAAAAACCATACTATGTATGAATTTTTGAAATCCATAATTGGTGTATCTCTCATAAATTAATTTTAAAATTGTGACAAATAATATGATTGTTATTCTAGCTGACTAAAAAAGTGGATATACAATTTATGGTCAAATTAATAATTACTTGATTGATATTTTCCTCTTTGATATATGAAAAAAATAAAGTTGTTGTAAGCACATGGTCGATTTGTTTTATGCAAAAATGTTTACTGCCCGGTTTGATGAAATAGCGAGTTCAAGGCACAAGATAAATGTATTTTATTTTCATAGCTTCACTGACTGCAATAATCATGACCAATCCTTGGACACACCACAAACAGAACATTGAATCGTACGTCATGTTAGTGAGGTTACAAAAAAAGTTAAAAGTTAACTAAACTAAATTCAGAAAGAACTAATTAGCTGCCTAAATATGTGCCACAAAGCCATACTACTTACATAAATAATATATTTCATTCCACTAATTTATACAATAATTCCATACTTTTTCTCTTCAGACGATATATTTTGAAACACTCATTTCTTTCTCTTCATCACGAAGACACATTTGGGTAAAATATGACTAGCATTGGTATTGAAAATGACAATGGTACAATCTCTTGGAATAGACTTCAACAAAAATAAATTATTAATACATGAAGTGGTACAAACAAAAAGTATACATGTTTACTAAAGAAGAGACCAGTCTACGCTTATCGACACAAAATCAGTCCAATGATAAGATGGAGTCTTTGCTCGTCCTTTTTAAATTTTGATACCGAGCGCCACCAATTATGGCAATTGGCGAGCTTTCGAAAGTACGGACGCCTTCTGACACAAAGACGGGAGATATCGCTCCTGTATTCGGACGGAAACCGGTGTTGCTGGAGTTGGGCTTAAGGGGACTCTTGACTTTTTTGAGCTTATCTACGATAGAAAACAAAAAAAGAAGTCTCTTGGCAAAGCGGTTTGACTAAATGAGTTGCATTGTAAAATCTGAAGTTAGTAATTGGAAATAATTCCGGGGAAATGTTAGGTTATCGGGTTTAGTATTATCTAGACAAGGCTACTTTTCATGAATTTTTTGGGTTTCACATTTTTTCATGCCAATTGATTTGTGCAGGTACCCATACCATTGGGAACTTCTTCGTCTTCTTCCCTGATAAGTGTCAAGTCTCCTTCGGCAGTGGGAGATTGAGGAGGGGATGAACTTGAGGGATCTTCGTCAACTCCCTGTTCCATCGGTGGGTGCGATAAAATAGAAAAAAACAGAAAAGTAAGAAACACAGAAATTTGTATGCGAAACAAACCAAACCAAAGAAAAAGGTTCGCATACTTCAAACCACGTAAAAAAGGAATAAATATAGGGCACCATAAATAATTCCAACCAAAACCACTTTAAAAAGTCGTTGTGTTTGTGGTGACCCATGACTGGGCAGTTTGAGTCATTTTCATGACGCTTCAATCCGAAAAAAAGTTGCTCAACTTGGGTTAATTTTGAAGGTAAAGATATCACCAATTTAAGGCAGTTAGAAAATTAGTCTACATGTTACACTATTTTACATCTGCATGCGCCCATAGCTCTTGAAAGCTGTTAAATATTTGTCAACCGAAAAATTGTTAGTAGGATAATAAACTATTTAAAAGACAAGCACACAGATTGAAACGGGAAGAGCGTTTTAAACTCGGTGCAGTCAAGTCTTCTGAAAAATAAGGCTGCCATAGTCGTCCATTTCAAACGTGCCATTTCTCATTTCCTGTACACAAAAAAATCAAAACAGTGTTTGCTATGTTAGAGTTAGCTTTAGCTTATCTATGGAGTAAGCTATAAACTTTTGGTATTATGATTGACACATAAAATCAAACCACACAATTTGAAATAAATGAGTTTCAAGCGCTATGCCCAGTTTTTGCATTCTAAAAGAGACAGGAGACGACAGAAAAAATAGTTGAACACTGAATTATGGGTTAACGACATAGACATGCTGAAAAGTAGTTTCGTCAGAGTTATCTGAGTCGACTGAATTGCTAGATTCTTCTTCTGGGCGTAATTCATGCTCTGAGGAGGAATGGGGCTCATTGATTTCTAACACGGGAACTAATGGCATGGATCCCAATGACGGGATAAGGAGAAGGGACGATGAATTTTGTGTCACAAGAGTCACCTCACTTGCCGTTGCTTTAACAGTTTCAAAAAATCCGAAGTATACCTTGTCATCCAAATTCTGGTTATCCGACACCGAAGAACCGCCGGATTGATGAGATCCGGTTTCTGACTCATTCTGGGACGTTGTATCACTTCCGTCCTCGTCCATTTGTAGTAACTCTTGCTCCGCTTCAGTGCTCTAATTTTTTAAGAAAATTGTCAGACTCAAGTTTTTTTTCTCCTTATTAGGACAAACTCACCGGGATTTCCCCATTTGTTCTGGTGACTACCCCAGATTTCCCGTGATTTCCATTGACTTGATCCGGGTCAGTTGGACGATATCCAACGTATTTCAGTTCAGTATTACTGGGGTCATGATATCTCACATTTTGTCCACGATGGCTAAAATACAAGTCATCATCATCGTCATCCTCCAAGTACTTTCTGCGTTTGTAACGTTTATCCAGTTTGTAAGCGTATGTTAAAACGGAGAGGACAAGAATACCCAAAAACACAGCCAGGATTAGAGCCAACACTGTTAGAATTATAAACACTCAATAATAATTATTATTGTCATTAAAATTAAAGCTGGATAAAATGAAATTTTCAATCCTATTACTGTCAAAAGATATCACAGCTTCGTCAGGTTCATCGGATATGTTAAGGACCAGATTTGTCTTTTTTGGCAGTGAGATTCTCCAGTCCGTTTCTCCATTTTCAGGCTGCGGATGGCATGCAATCAAACAAGGGTCTTAAGTGTATGTGCTTGCGAATATTAATTGGTGATATACGTACAGGTGACAAATCCTTAGCGGCAATCATGGCAGCAGGTTTTGAAGCAAAAAAAGCACCACAAGTGCTGGCCTTAATTCCTTCAACATTTTCCATGTCCAACAATTGATCTGCTGGTTTCCTTACGTAGCCCATGTACTCGTCCATCGGTCGAAGCTCAAGCTTGTTTATTTCAACATAAATATCTGAAAAGGAACATGCAAACAATTACACACGGAGGCAGTATCAGTAAGCAAATGAAACGCCGACCGTACTTACTGGACAAGCATCCTTTAAATCTGTTGAAGTTGAGTAAATCGGGAACGGCTTCGTTGACTCCACCCACAAATATTTCTCCAACATTAAGATTTTGATTAGGAATCAGTTGAAATTGTGGGGGTTTTATGACTAGAGAAGATATATGAATTTCTTCCTGATCCACAAAAAAAATTGTCTCATCTGAATTTCGTTTATAGTACACAGAATGTCGGGACCCATCAACGAAATGTTGGTATTTTATTTTGGCCCCTTCAGCACGAATTCCAGTAGTTTCCATTAAAAGAAGATGCCCTTCCGAATTAATGGCGAAGAGGAGAGAATAATTCTGTCCAGGGATTTGTACTGTGAGAAGAACCGTTTCTTCACCGTTGTAGTTGGACGAAAATCCGAATCTTGCTTCAATTTCGGGAACCGTTTCCGCAGGATTATTAAATCTGTGGGTAAATCAATGGTAGTAATTGTCCTTATTTGAACTCATGAAATAAAAATCCAGCACGAACCTCCTCCGTATATATGACTCTCCCTGGAATGTTGCTCCCCGTTCTAAAATAAAGTTTGAAAAACTTTCAGCTAAATTCAGACAATTGCGTAGTATTCAAAAATGTCTCACCGTCTTCACACTTTAATCCATAATAAGACGTAAATGTGCAGTCACAGGAATATTGTCTGACTTGGAAATCCTCCATACAAATGCCCCCATTATGACACGGCTTATTGTCACAAACCATTTTACATCCTTCCAAAACGTCTATAACCAGAAATTTCGACTATAAAATGAGTTACTTTTAGCCCTTGATATGCATACTCACCATTTTGGTTAGCCATATTACTAATTTGAATTTGTTCCACTCCAACTTTGAATCCTCTCAGGCAACCCAACATGCCAGGAATGGACCGAGTATTATTAACCGGCTTCACTGCAGAGTTATCAAATCCACCCAAAAAAAGTTGGTAATATGCCTATTAAATTAAAAATTAATAATTTGTTTAAATTATGCAGCCACAGACACACCAAACGCTGAACATTGAAGAGCTCGAGGTAGACCTTTTTCGGTTATAACTTACTGCAGCAGGAGCAAAGGGTCTCGGTGGTGAAAATGTTTCCAGTATTGGATTGACCCATGGATTTTCGCTGTATTCCTTTAACAAGCTCACACCACTCTTGGCCACTCCAGTGTTGTCATTGACATGAAGAATAGTGTGCGACGAATTTCGCAAAACTGCAACTTGCACGGGGTTCCCATGATTAAGCCGTTTTTGATGGACGGAGATTTTTTCAATAAAATGGCCATCATTCCACATAAAAGTGACATTGTTTCCGGCTTCAATGTGAAGCTGAACAAAATTATTCAAATTGTCATTCGCATATAAAACCAGGGCATCCTCGTCATAGGTGCGGAGATTGAGGTAAATGTTCGAAGTGAGGATATTCTGGATGGGGTCTATTTTTGCTACAAGAGCTTGTCTTTTGATATAAGAACTCTGACTGAGGAAAGTGAGTCCATCAATGTTTATGTCTGAAAATAAAAGTTGAAATTATTGCATTAAACAAATTGATTATTTTCCAATAAAAAACACCTTTTTCACATAGTGTTCCAGTGTGAGCCCAAGGGTTCGAGCACTGGCATGTAAAACTTCCCCAGTTTTCCATACACATGGCAGAATTTTTGCATGGGTTCGGATCACAAGACGGACTGCAATCCTTCACAATATCTGCCTTATGGAACTTCATAAAAGAATAAAGATCGACAATTCCGCCATTCATGACTAAACCTCGGAAGCATCCAATTAATCCTTCCTTCACGTCAATTTCTTGAAGGTGACGCCTGTTAAAGTTAGTAATTCAGTCCGACGACTTTTACAAAATGAAATTATTTCTTATTACGCAGGTGCTCCAGCAATGTACATAATTCCTTCGAAAGGCCCAAATTGTTGCCCTTCAGGCAAATTCATCATTTGGTGCTCTCGATTTATCTGAAACCGTACTTGATGCAAATCGTAGTCAATCCAAACCTGTAAAATTTAGAATTGTGTCAAGTATCATCATTTGTCATTTGTTTGTTGCACAATAAATTTACTAATTTACTTGTTGCCAATCCCCACCCGACAAAGATCTCTTGGATCAGAACTGTAACTGATTGGCGACGTCCGTTAAGCACAAATCGGAAAGTCAATTCATGATCTGGAAAGTATATAATTTTTAATCGATTTATGTTCATGGTTAGGAAAACAGACTGGAAAATATGCGATAATAGTTACCGTTCGTTAAAAACACAGAAAACGAATTGTGTTGCTGATGAATCAATGGTTGGTAAAGGAGAATGGCAGAAGATCTTGTTGTTCTGAAACTAAACGCCAGATCCTGAAGAAATGCAAAGGAAATTGATTTATCACTTGAGATTTACTCTTATTCAAATAAATTACCCCAGATTTCCAACCAGGAGCTTCTAAATATGATCCAAAAGTCTTAAAGCCTGTGACATATCTTTGAGTATCTGCATCAGACAACAGGATATGGTAAAAAGTTTTGCATGACATTAAAATTATGTAACCATTCTGTTCTGTACTGACTTGCTTCAACACATTCCAAAGGCCCTAAAGTGATTCTTGCTTTAGCATCCAGGGGTGAATCTCTTGGATATATGAAGCTCAATTCCGTTATTCCAAGTCTATCCGGAGCAGTAAAGTACCCTTCGTCATGCAGCCACTTTTCTTCGCCAGAATCACAATTGCATTGCTCTCCATTGACACAAGATCCGGCTAAATCAGATTTACAAATTTGAACTGGTGCATTAAGATAACACGAGGTGCATGGTGGCTTCATGCATGTTCTTGAAACGTACGATTATACCTTCATAACAAGGACAAGTATTTCTTTTCGCGTCTCCAATACTAACAACTTTTGGGACATTTGGATCCGCAGACTTGAACCAAGTCCACTGCTGAAGACCAATCTTGGCTTTGTAGCAATCAAATTTAATATGTTGGCTGCACTGAACGGACTGTGAAATAAGGATCGGGAGCTGTAAAGTACCCTTCGTCATGCAGCCACTTTTCTTCGCCAGAATCACAATTGCATTGCTCTCCATTGACACAAGATCCGGCTAAATCAGACATTTGAACTGGTACATTAAGATAACACGAGGTGCATGGTGGCTTCATGCATGTTCTTGAAACGTACGATTACAAATATACCTTCATAACAAGGACAAGTATTTCTTTTCGCGTCTCCAATACTAACAACTTTGGGAACATTTGGATCCGCAGACTTGAACCAAGTCCACTGCTGAAGACCAATCTTGGCTTTGTAGCAATCAAATTTAATATGTTGGCTGCACTGAACAGACTGTGAAATAAGGGAGAGTAACATTTCTGAGGTAAATTCTCGATATGTCAACTCCAAGGCAAAATCGGATCGATTATTAATCCCCCAAATAGTGGTCTCATTCATCAGATTGTGTTCAACAATAGTTTTAGTTTCTCCTGTATCGTCTGTTTCGAATTTGCACTTGACATGAGTGGGTGGGTAAGGTCCATTTCACGTCAATGTCAATTTTGTACACTCCGGATTCTGTATAGCCCAACAGAGCCAGCTCTTCGCAAGTTCTTTTGAAAATTGCTAAAACCATAAAAAACAATTACTAGTTATTCTTCTTGGAAAGTCAAGACATTGTAAAAACAATTTTAATCTTACCGAAATGACAATGCTTTCCAGTGTAACTAATGAGTAAAAGGCATGAGTACAAATTTGCATTTTGCATTTTTGGCAGGTAGTTGCATATATTTCCTTACCCACTATCTTTACAATCACAAGTTACATTTGAATCGATTACTTTGCAGATCCCACCATGCTCGCAAACATCCGGACGATTACTAAATTAGCAAAACGATCAACAAATTTCTTCGGCTACTTTATTATTGTATCACTTACCAAGGATCCATAAACTGGCAGTTATCAAGAGCTATGTCCCCAATCTGGTCGTCAGACCCCACAATGGTTCTTGCATCAATAAATTTTCCACCAATTTCAACCCTTCGAATGCATCCAAGAAATCCTGACGTAAAAACATAGTATTGTTGGAAATGCATAAGAATTACACATGTTTATGTAACTACCCTCGTCGTACCCATTTTTGGTTGAAAAGCAGAAGTTCCTAGTGTAATTACGGCTGATAACTGCTGCAAATGTGTAATTTCTTGTTCCGATTTTTGACCGTTGACCGTCAATGTGACATGGCCACCTTTGATTTGAAGTTCAATCTGTTGGCATAAAGTATTTAAGTTACATGAAAAATGACAACTTAGATTTGAGACACGAACCCATTCAAGACTAATCGTAATCTCACCGTATGCCAATAGTTCTGTCGCTTAGGATAGTTGACTTCAAATTGTGTGGGGGTGGAATACTTTGGTGCGCTCTTATCCGCGTAGTATTCGAATATTATTGTGTTGACTGAAAATTTTAACTAGAAAGTAAACGTTTTCTATTAAAATAACTGCACCACAAACTTTCTCTCAAGCAGTAATATTCTTTTACGTATTTATGTAATACCTCCCAAAATCCTTCTCCAAGCATTGTTCTTACATCCGAATATGCCAAAGTTCCATACGTCTCATTTGTTCTGAAGGAAAATTTCAAATGAAGCTCAGTAGGATTGGGGTTTGACACTTTAAAACCGGAATCCGCAAATGGTATCGTGATTGGGATTGTTTTTATGGTCGGGTCACAATTATTAAATTCTGGTGGCATTAAGCCATGATGTTGGGCCTGTTAAATGACATTGCATTAACTACATGTTTCATTTGCACCAAAAAACATTAAATCAAATGTGTACCTGATGATTATTTTCTACGAGTTCCAACAAAATTGATTTTGTATTAAAGTAAACTTCTTCCATACAACCCACAAAATTGTTGAAAGATTTGAGACCATTCCGATTTTTCAGGTTTAATCCCCCACCACCGAAATAAACATCGGGGTCTATGTAAAGGAAAGTGTTTGGACCGGTGAGAGTATATTTAAATTTTTCTTCATCCAAATAAATTGTGATGTTTCTCCGATCATGGAAAATAGTTAAGGTGTGCCAGTTCCCGTCCGTTACAGGTTTACGGAATTCAGCCAAAATGGGTTCACCATCTCCGAAATTTATGTCAATTGATAGACTATTGTTGAAAACGGACACAGCGACATGATTGTGAACAGGGATTTCTCCAGCAGCATAAAACAAAATGGAGTCATCAAGTTGGGTCTGCGTATGTCAGTTAGTAACAATAATGTCCGACTTTTGGTACATATAGAGCTTTAGTTAATGCGGATTAAAATTATTCTCGTACCACAAACCGCATGCTGATTCTATTAGCGTCCGAGTGGATCTGGATAAAGCACAATTAACTAATTGTTTAGATTTTTCATTTCATTACCTAAGTTATCTAATGAATAGGCATACCCTGTCCATCCATTCATAAACTGTGAACGTCACGTATGAATATCCATTCAAGGTAAGTACTGTGTCGCCTTTAATGATTAAACGAGTTTCATCGTAATTACTTATGTTCGCGTTATTAATTCGTAATTCATCAAATAACAAGACTCACTTGGGTCTTTGCAGGTACTCCCTTTAAATTTAGCTTCGAAACAGTCGCACTCCACATGATCGTAGTGATTAATACATTTGCTATCACGAGAGCAGATAAGATCCGGTGCCCAGCAAAGGTTGTTGCAATACTCGTCGACATTTTCATATGTACTGGACATCAGCGGAGCTAGAGGCTCAAGGGCACCAGTTTTCAAAGGTGACGTCTCCAGAAGAACATTTGTCATGCATCCCACCAATGGGTTGGCAAAATAAGAAATGTCAATCCCTTCCCCTGCACTAAGACCTATTTAATAATGTTTATAACTTAATCAGAAACATTGTACTTCTTGAGTCACTAATTCAAAGAGCATCTCTAATTCTAATTTTGTAACTAAATAATATCGTGCCCATTTTACTTTGACATTGACACAATCTCATAAAAACTTCCAGAATAATATCCGCCGACAACTACAAACTTTGTATTCTAATATCAAGCAAATTTGTCTAAAAGGAACAATTTACTCACCCCCAATAAAGATAATTGATTCAAGGTCTACGTCGTAAGCACCGTAAAGATGATGTTCCGCCAACCCTTCAATCTCCATTTCTTTCTCGACATCATCAACTTTTACAAAAATGCGTCGTTCACTTGGGTCGATCATCACACGAACTTTATGCTGAAAAACACGAATACACGTAACACAATGTAATTTGCAAAAAAAGTATTTTGCAAACTGAACCCATTGATCCCGATTAAGTCCTTTCCCAACAATGAGCGTGGTTGAAAAGTCGCCGAATTTATGTTTTATTTTCAATTGGCCCTGAATGGGAAAACGTTTCAATTAAATCTGTCTTCAGCAGGGCAAAATGCTCTGATAAGGATATGGCGAAAAGGATATGGCGTGCTTAGCGAATTAAAGAAAGAGGTCGAGCATGTATTGAGAGAAGGAAGGCGTCAAGTATTTAGAAGATAAAAAAGCGGTTGGGCAGACATAATAATTTTTGATTTACCTGGTCAAGCATTACATACAACTCATACTTATTAATGTATGTTGGTCTATTTCGAAGTCCATGAAAAACTAGTAGAGCGTGAGGCAACCGTGTCCTGAACCATAAAGTTACGCTTCGGCGATTTCTAAAATGTTTTGCCGTGGATGAAAATACGAATTCAAAATAAAATTGCAATATCATATAATTTACTTTGTTCTACGGAAAATGTAATCACCTAATTTGATATTCGGTCAGCTCTTGGGGTTCAATTCGGATGAAGGAGGAAGATGTTGCAAAAGTGAATGTGGTGGCATCCGTCCGATTTTCCAGAATAAGAAACGGAGAAATGTCTGTTCTATTCTGCCGAGATTCATCTTCATCAGATTCATCCGCAGTGTCATGGACTTCTAATGCGTTACAACATTCCAATTAAATAATTAAGTAACTCAAAGGGAACTTTTTGAGACTACTTTTGTAGTACTACAAGCCGTAAAAGCGTGATACTAATAAAACAACCATTACAAATATGCAAATGTTCCATACCGTGCACGGTTTATGGACATTTAAGTAGTTGCTGTAATTGAGTTAGTTATTGTATTTGGTTGGTAAAACTATCGATACTACGCTCACTAATGTTTCCGCCCGCATGAGACTATTAGTTTAGTTTGTTACCATTTTCTAAGGTAAGTATCTGTAAATGCTATTTTTTATGACATGGCTAACTGACGCATGGACAAATTAGCATTTGTATTACCTGGTGCAGTATTACGAGAACTTATAATTACTCCATTTCTGATATCGTCGT
>JAAXNX010000342.1:2421-32559 GCA_036491905.1 Folsomia manolachei
TCAAATTACTCAAACTTGCAAAATTACTCAAAACACTGTCTCAATTTCATGTCAAAATTTAGTCCACTCCGTGCGAAAACACTTGGTCAAGAAGGATTTTAGTACACTAGTATAAATTGCACTTGTATTATATTATATATGCCATCCCTAATTCAAACTGAAATTGGAAGCACTTTAGAATTTAGTAAACCGCAATTTTGACATCAAACACGCATTAATATTATTACACTTGATTCCTCTTCAATGCAAGCTAAACGGTTTCTCGTCCTCTGCTTAGATTGTAGAATCTTATTTGACGCAATTTGAGAAGGGTGAGAATGAATGTCTCACTCAGTCATCAATCTGCACCTGCTCTCAACAACGCCGACAGTCTCATCCAACCAAGACACTAATCCAACCAAAAATGTTGTTACTTCTACTTATCAAACATCTAGTTATCTAAAATAACTTATCTCGTCCACCTCAACGACACTGGTGTGTTATCGGACCTGAAGTGTTGCCTCCCTTGGGTGGGTGTGCCTCCCGTGTTTGAATTCTTACTCGAATTAATCCCAATTAGTGTGAGATGGAGTGGTTTTCCTCTCTCCAGTTGGCCCGTGGTGCGAATACCTACAGTTTGTATGTTCTCGCCCTTCTTCTCCTGGCTTATCTTCTCAATCAACTGGATCGATACACTCTGGCCATTGTTACCAAACCCGCGGCACAGGTACACAATTATTAACATTAATGCATCTACTTTACAAATGCATGTAATCAATCAATACAAATGCAGCCATGCAAATATTTCGCTAATACCCACATTGTGCCACAGGGCTACATTTTTATGCACTTAATGGGAATTGCGACATAATCTCTTGTCGTATTCATTTCATTTTCATTCATGAATAAAGAACTTTTTTTCTTAGCTGTAAATGGTTGTAATTGCAAAGTTGATTAAGGTTGGTTGGCTTTGGGGACTGGGATTGCGTAACAAGATTGTCGAGATGACTTGAAAGGGTTGGATTGGATTTGGATGCATTTTTGGATTTATTTGTTTCATTGATGAGGTCTCGTTGAGGGATCCACCCATCCCAGTCGATTCAATGCAATTCAAAAAGTAATCTCTTAAACTACAACGAATCCGTTCAAACCATTTAACTTTTAGTTTTACTAGCCAACCGTAGTAGGTAGGTAATGTGCAATGATCTGGTTTTATAGTCATATTCTGATTTTAGGTTCGCTCATTTCATGCCGATTGTTTCTTAATTGCTTGATTTGGTTAAATTGTAGAACAATGGAATTATATAAATTACTCGAGACTATGAACGACTCACTCCACTTGTTTCTTGATTTGACTTGCGTCAAGTGCCAATAGTAAATGTCAATGAGATGGAAAATGATCTACTTACATTAAGAAATATTGGTTAACAAAAGGTATTATACTGTTACGAAGAGTATACTAATTTTGGCAGGCTTAAGAAACCAAAAGTAACAAAGCATAAAATCCCTTTAGTTGAAGATCGGCTAAACTGCTAATTTATGGCTCTTCAAAGTCGGCACAACAATAATTACGGCTACACCAATAATTCTGGATGGCAATTAGCTACTTTCGCCTCTAGCTTATTAATTTCAAAGTAATCCATATTAATAATTATGAGCATTTGGTAATCTTCGTAAGCGATATGCGAAGAAAGGATAAGGGATGTTCTTTGGTAATTAATCATTATGCAGGCTTAAACTAAATTGACATATTTCTAGTGAGTACTTGACAGATGGGGTCGACTCTGCTAATTTTGGGCACAGTGCAGTTTCGAAGTGAAATTCATGGTTTTAATGTAATAAAAATATAAGTTAAGACTACTGGACGAATGAGAGAAATGGCTAAAGAACGTAATGGATAACATTTTGTGACATTTAGATAAAAGAAGACTAATTTTTAATTAATTTTAAGTTTCAACCAGGTCAGTACATACATAGGTACAGCCACCTGACTGAAATTATATAATTTAGAAATAATGTACATACGCACATTTCAGAATCCAGACACATAATCTTCATTGCCACGTCTAAATCAAATTCCCTTGCCTGGATTTGTATGATGCACTGCATTTGGAAGTTAAACCAGTCACACCACTTTTACTCGCTTTTCGTACCCCATAAAATGTCCAGCTTACAAAACAATGAGCCTGGATTTTAGCAATAATGAGCATTGTTGCTAAAAATTGGAAATTGTGGAAGTGAACAATCCTCTTAACCAAATTCATTTTCCACTCGTTTTATAATATGACAAAAATTAAAGAAAGAAGGTAACAGAAAGCATTACGGGAAAAGACCTGTTTAATATACTTATTTCACAAACTGAGCTGCATAGAATTATGCCAACAAAGTCGTGATACACTTGAATTTAACGGATAGGATTTCAATAATTTTAAAGTCATTTCTGTGCATAAAGCACATACATTTATCACAACACGCATAAAAATGACATTTTGAAGGATATGCGTATTTTTGGAGTCCTTCGTACCAATAAAAAAGAAGGTTGGGTTAGGTTAAAATCTACTTTGTTATACGGTGACAAGGGATTGCTAATGGTTTATGTTGTTGACCTTTGACAGGGTGAAAGGTTATCTCACCGGTCGTGATGTAATTGCCGTCACGGATCACGAAGAAGATGTTTCATTGTTTAGGTTAGTTTAGTTTCCTTCGATGTCCTTTGCTTATTGAATGGATGTGGATTAACGCTTTACAAAAGAAATGGAGTGCATACTTTATTTCACATGGCTGGACAAGGCATTGGAGCATAAGTAAAAATGAAACCATTTTCCGTGGGTTTTCCATTGTCTTCTCTCACACTGCGGATTAAAACAATTAAATGCACGATTTGAGATTTGTTCATGCTTCATTCTTTCATTAAAAATAGTTGAATGTGGATTGTTACGTTAGAGTTTGCTGGACAGGTTGTTTGCTTATTATGAATGACACTTATGAATGCCTGGTATCAGCAATTTACGGAATTTTTGCAACAACGCAATTAATGTTGCCAGTGCAGCTAGTTGTCAAGTTAGGGGGTGTACTCTTGTCCTTTATTTCAACCCGTTTAGTAGAAATACGTGAAGCCAGGGTTTTGCAAAATTTGAACAAGAACAATTTCAACCCGGTGATCGGTGGATTCCAGTCCGGAATCTGTTGACATGGGTGAAGTTGTGTGGTGTAAGTTGAAGAATGTGGTTCTGTTGAGCAAGTGGGAGGGGTTGTACGCCCTCCTCCTCTTATTCTGTGCTTATTTCTTGGCCCAATTGGATCAATACCTTCTTCTCGCCACATATAAACCCTTACGTACAGGTAGGTAATGGGTTAGATTTAAGACAACCTGCGACTTGCTTATCATGCTTACCTCACTCAACTGACAACTGCTAGAATTTGTAAAAAAATAAGTGCGTTACATAAAGTAATCTTCTACAACATCGCTTTGCATACTGATCAGACAACAAAAAGTAATAAAATATTGTCCAGGGCTCGCATTGATTGTAATGTAATCATATTAAACAACCTTGAATAATAACTCGAAATTCAATGAATTGATAAACATTTTTGGAGACATGATTCATGCATGAATTAACTAAAACGTAGTTGGACAAGTAATTCAACAACGAATAAAAGGACAATAGAGGGATTTTAGTTTTTATACCTAAACTTCTTTTTACAAATATAACAAAATTTGAGAAATGTTTTATTTCTCTATGTTTTTGGAATTTCAGTGTCAAGCTTATGAGAACTTGTCATCACATTTAATCCTTTTTACACGACTCTGCATGACAAGTATAATTATTACTAGCTAACGGACCCTCACCTTCATTTACTTTACATGAAATGACCATAAAATAATTTAAACACAGCAGGAATTTGATGCATGTCATTCGATTTGCGCTTCACTGACATTTTCAATTTACAGTAATCTAAATGTGAGTGAATGAAAATTGAGTTGAAGCCAGCATTTCATGAACTTCATCCGATGGCTGAAGGATAACAGGATAACTGGTCATTAATTAATTACACACCTTTAAGAGAGATGAGTAGAAATGAATTGCAGTTGTATACTATTTCTGGAATTGCATAATGTTTAAGGAAATGCAAATCTAGTTATGTACACGAGGGAGATAAGCAAATGTGACTGATTGAAGGTGAATAACACGATCTTCAATTTTCCTGATGCTATTAATAGAACTTTTGGCACATGATACTTTTCCTTGGTTGAATGGCCCTTCAAAGCGACGACAGAAATAATTTAATAAGATGAACTTATTAGCTAATCCAATTTACCCCTACTCATGATTGTAATTGATTCCAACAGGAAATTGGATACGGTGATCAAGGATGCATGAAAAACGAGTCTCTCACCGCAGTGGGATCCATCGCCCACAAAACTTGTCTGGAGATAAGCACTCAAGACGAATGTACCGGTGCAATGGAGAATGGTAGTTATGGGTGTAAATGGGACTATACGGGACAAGGGTTTGACTATCAGATTCTAGCTGGACCCGTCTTCATTGGAATCTACACATTTGCAGCGATACCTGGTGGGTGGGGTTCAACAATTTGAGATGAATCAGAATGGTTTTATTTACTTTATCTTATCTTATTTTAGTCGGAATTGCGGCAGACGCGTACAACAGAAAGGTAAGAAACTTACATGACGCTTTATAAAGTTTGTGTCGAAATGCCGGTGGCGTTGGGTTGAGTTGACGCGCGTCCTTGTATGTGTTCCATGGGGCAGTGTAGCGGAGCAATGTTGGCGTTGCGGGTGGCGTAGGTCGGTTCGGATGGGACGGGGATGCTAACAATAATCGACACGGTGGCTTGGGTCCAGCTTATCGAAAACTATGGGCGCATTTTAATTTTGGGGTACGAACAAATAATCACCTATTTTTTCCTGGTCTAGGTACCATATTTGCGACTTGTTTAGGTCATGACACTTTGCACAGCTTTTTAATCCCTGTCCCAATTTCATAATGAATTTACAAATGATGCATTGTGCTTCAATGCAGAATAAAACAGGAGACAAGCTTTGTGGGATTTAAAATGACATGGCATTTATACAGTTTTCTATCTTTTGTTTTATCTTGATTTTTATGTAGTTTAGTAATTTGCGCTTGTCATCAATTCTTGTAATCCATTCTGACTCAAGGACCGTCCAGACAAAATCCTTTTATTTCATAAAATAAATAAAACATCAAGTCATTAATGTTAAATGCTTCAAGGAAAATACGTCAAACTTGCAGGATGCATCGATGCATGTCTCTTCAGGCTAATACTTGCTTATTTATTTATTTGCACTTGTTGGATTTGTTTGCGCATCTTATTTTATAATTTTGTTGAAAGGGAGGAGTGCAGTGTGTCGTGACATGGAATTCTTTGGTCGTGACGTTCACGTGTGGCGTTAGTTATAGTTTTTTTTACACGGAATTCATGGCTCATGTCGATCCAATCATTGGATTCCAATGCAGTAAATGCTTCAAAAACTAAAAGTGAATGGCATACCAGCGACTTATTGTTAGTGCAAGATGACAACAATTTAGAATGTGTGCAGTGCAATTCTGTTTGTAAATATTTATGTAATTATACATGCAAGTGGATCACCTTGACTTGGCTTAGTTAGTTGCAACTATACAAAAGAAATATGTTGTCTAATAGAAATGAATGCATAATCCATTGATGGATTGCCATGTCCGGCAATAACTGGCCAGTGTCACACTAACTCACCTTTCTACTTATTTAAGTAGTGCAATAAAATTTGGTTCTGTAATTTGTACGAATATTCTTTGTATGGGCCCGGCCATTGATCTCCTTTATCCAATTTGACGACAATCAATTACAAACTGTATCCAAACGCCAATAAGGCAGGCACAATGCTTCACCACCCTAAGTCTATATTTTAATATGTGCTTATCTCCATTGTCTGCAATGGCTAATTTGGGCACGTATGTAACTGCTTTTATGACGCCTCTGTAATGCTAATTATTTCCTAACCAGTCTAACCAATTCTGCACCCTATTACATATTGATACATGATTTAAATCGCATGTCTGTGTTCGTTTGGTACACAATTTCTTAAATTAACCAATGAATGCCTTACTAAATTCTAGATTCTTCTCGGTCTGAGTGTCGCATTTTGGTCCATATGCACCCTGTTGACAGGTAATCTTATCGATCCACTTAATAAATTAATATTTTAAAGGTTTTCACTAATAACGAAAAACTGATGGCGTTTTCATTTGTGACTCTTAATATCCAATTAATTGACAGGATTTGTTAGTTCTTACTGGCAACTTCTCGTCCTCCGTTTTGGTCTGGGATTAGGTCAATCGGGATGTACGCCCTTCGCTGCAAGTCTTATCTCCGACTATTTCTCCGAAGAGTTGAGAGGTGCAGCATTAGGCGTTTATAATTGGGGAATTTACACTGGATACTCCATGTCCTTTACCCTCGGAAACCTAATCACCCAAGCCAACATTAATGGACAGGGTTGGCGATGGACCTTTATCATCGCTGGAATTCCAGGCATCTTTCTCGGACTGCTGATAATGCTCACCGTTCGGGAACCGGAGAGGACCAAATCCAAAAATGAAGGTAGCGTGTGCTTATTCTGTAATTGTCTTTGGAGCATTTAATTTTAATAATTTAACCAAATACCAGACTCCAAAGAGAAAGAAGGAGAAGAGTCTCAATCCAGTTGTGACCATCTCTGCGGAATTTTGAAGTCCTTCTGCCGTCCCTCAATCCTTCTCCTGTGTCTTGCGGGGTCAATTCGAAACGCGGCCGGCTACGTTTGGGCCTACAACACACAAATCTACTACGAAACACTGGGACAGAGTCGGGGACAAATTGCGTCATGGTTGTCATTCGTACCAATGATTGGAGGTTCTATTGGTGTCCTTCTGGGTGGATTTATATCGGATCGATTCGTCGCCAAAACTGGTCCTCACGGGCGTCTTTGGGTTCTGATTCTATCCCAAATATGTGCCGCTCCATTTGCCGCTGGAGCCTTGCTACTTCCACCACCATTCGCTTATATGAGTCTTATCCCAACTTACATAATTGGCGAGATGTGGGTATCTGTGACGCTGGCCGTTTTGCTGGAACTGGTTCCACCACGAATTAAAACCACCTCAGTGGCCATTTACTTCTTCATCATATCCAACATTGGGGGGAGCATGCCTCTCTTGGTACCATTTCTGAGAAGAATGTTCGAATCCAGTGGATACTCTAAGGTGGAGTCACTCCGATGTGAGTGAACATAGAAGACATGATCTCTGGCACTTTATGAAATGACTCTTAAAATAATTATTGTTTATTTTGCAGACACATTGTTGGCCCTTTACCCAGGCGAGTATGTCATTGGCTCGGCCCTTTTCCTGCTGACCCTCTTCCTTTTGAAGAGAGACATTGAGTACATTAAGAAACATTTGTCAAACAAAGAAAAAAATGGGGGTGGGCCCAATGTGGAAGTCGTCACAATGGATAAGAAGCAGCCACAGTCCCAAGAACCAGAAAAGGAACAGACCAAGTTGTAAAATAATTGACATTATTTTGATGTAAACTTCCATTTCATATATGCTGTGATCCACATTGTTTAAGACTAGCACTGCAAATAGATTATAAAGATAAATGAGTGACCAAAGGCCAAGCTACCAACCAACCACCGAAATAGCTGAGCTCACTCACTGACTCATTCCTTATCAATATCATAGATTAATCATAAGATATTTACTGGTTTAAGTGAGAGGTAGCTCTTTATAATTATGTAAGTACCAATCCATGTTTTAGGAGTAAATAAATGTATGACCACTATTTTAAATACTACTGCAAAGATTCATATATTTATGCAAATCTTTTTTAGTACTGTGCATAAGTTTAGTTTGGTATGATATTGAGTAAAATATAAAAACCATTTTTTCCACTGTTTGTATTATTATTCATCCCAATCTCTCCCAGACATCCGTTCGATTAAATATACAAAGTTTGATGGATCTCAGTTTTACAAATTACAGGAAATTCTGCACTCCATGAATTCTTCTGAGCAGGCATTGATCATTACATTTGTCCAGTTAGTGTCAAACCGAATGCATATGAAATAAAAGACGACAATAATAATTGACCATCCTCCATTCTTCTGGTATTTATTGGGTTGTGTCCACAAAACAAGGCTCATACATAACGCGCTTATCTGCATGTTTTGTAACGCAGTGTTTAACATCCATTATTTTGCATTCCCCAAAATGAATCAAACTCACAATAGTATCGTCAACTACTTGGCTTGGCAGAACCCAACCCTTATCGCTTCATGCCAAATACTACACATTAAATAAAGTCTGGATGGTGTCATATTATTAAATATTTCTTTATGTCTCGCTCCGACTTAGCCAGTCACTAACTTAAGACCATGCGTTCATTGATTTACATTTAGTTGGAAGTCCCAATATTTTCTCTAGTCTCAACAAAACTGGGTTTAATTGTCAACTGTTTTCCTGAAGAAAGAGTTGGGTTACTTAATTGCTTCTGGAAATGGTAATTTGACTCCGGAGCAAACGGACGGGGATCTAACGATATAAGTAAGTCGACCTGGTCTAACTTCTCCAGCTCAATACTGTGCGTCCTTCTTTTTATAGTGCCAAAGTCATTCATCATTGCGAATATTGCGAAATAACAGTTCGTGTTAATTATACTAAATCCAGTTGAAAAGTGCATTAAATATAAATTTTGGCCATGAACACCAAGTTGAAAATGCATCACAAAGTACGAAGTGCAATCGCTCGGCCATACCGACAAAAACCATTGTGGTGGGAGCAAGAACTATTATTTTGCTTGCTAATTTTAACAAAGTGACTCTGCCACCACAGCTTACATGAACATTTAAGTGACTCCTTGTTCAGGGATTTGTTCAACAATAATGTAACTCAAGGAGAAAGTGCTCTTGTTCCACTTGCAGGGAAAACGTTGACCACCAAATTACTCAGAAAAGGTAAGTTCAATCCACACCAGACATTTTAGTAATGGAAATTCCATTCAATTATCTAAAAATAACCTTATCTCAACTCAACCCACGCATAGATGAGTATGACTCCACCACTCCACCTCATCCCTCTTCTACTTATCTTCCTCCTCCCATCCAGTCATGGAAGTCACTCGATCCCCTGTCCCTCCTCCCCCTGTGAACAACCCCTCACCTGTGATCAAGGGAATCAAAGATGTGTCTGTCCTCATAACCATTTACTAACCTGGGACCCTGCCACCCGGCAGTGCAGCCTCATGGAAAATGCCCCCTGTGGACAGAGTGCCTCATCCTCCTTATCCCCCTACAATTGCATCACTCACACATCCTGCACTTTTCACCCCAGCAGCAGAGCAGAGAGGTGTGTCTGCATTCCCGGATATCTAAGGGATGGACTTGGAAAATGTTCTCTAAGTCATGGAAGACGTTGTGATTCCTCTCTTCCTCACCAGCCCACCTGCGCCGCCAGATATTTTCTTCAATGCTCTCGAGACGTCAAGGAATGTCGCTGTGTTGGCGAAGGACTCGACTACGTTTGGGATGCTGACCGTCTCAAATGCGTCAGTTTAGTGGATGGCCGATGCGATCAAGTCCCGCCTTTTGATGACGATCGTCTAGAATGTGTCAGAAATGCCCGTTGCAATTCCCGAGGACGATGCGAATGTTCGGCCGGCTGGATTCCAGGACTTCTTCCCAACGGCAAGGGAGGAACCGGATGTCTCGTGGATTACGGACATCCCTGTAATGGAGTCAGTGGGGTAACTGTAATTGAGGAGGATGAGAATCCACCTCCTCCTCTTCTTTGTGACAGTTCCAAACTGCTTTTCTGTACCGACTCTAAAGTTTGTGGTTGTGAGTTTCATGGACAAATGGAATGGACAGAGGAAGGTTGCGTGATGTTGGCAGGAGAGTTTTGTGATTTGGACCAAGATGAAGGTCGCCATAAATGTGTGGAGGGTGCAGTCTGTGTCCGTAAAGGAGGAAAGCCGAATAAGGGTCAGAAGGGAGTGTGCACTTGTGTCGAAGGGAAGTTTGCTTCAGCTAGTCGACACTGTACTCCAATTCGACGACATGGATTTGAGTGCAGTCTTGCCGCAGATTGTGACTCGGCGTCCTTCCTCACCTGTGTGGTTGGGGCAGACTCTGGAGTCTGTGACTGTGAGCCGAATAGCATGATTTGGAATGGTGGAGGTCCAGAGGAAGGGAGATGTGTGGTACTTCCGGGTCATTCTTGTTCCAGGAATCCATCCTGTGGTCCCAATTCCTTTTGTTTTCAAGGGTTTTGTACCTGTGACGAGGGATATTTCCAGGATTCTGGGACTGGCAACTGCGTCCCAGGCTTGATGACGCCTATGCCTTTACCATCTTCCAACCAGTCCTTCACCATTCCCACCATCACGGTGAAGGAGGATTCCTTACCAGTAGAAGACGATGTGGGGACGGACAAAGGTCCTGACATTATTCATACCGCGGCGGATGCTGCTGTTCCATATTCTTCAAGTGGTTACAAATTTGTAGTTCATCCTCTCCTTGTTCTTATTTGCTTCAACTTTTCTACACTGGTGGCCACGACTTTATATTGTATGCGCATACCTTACTAATACCTAGAGTAGAATAAGATTACATATGATACTTGTAGAATGTGCTGGCTGTCATTAATTTAGAATTATAGTCCTTCATATTTCTAGTTAGAAGTAGCTTTATCTTATGCGATCGTTATGTATATTTTGAAGTCAATATTTTAAAATTGTTGACCCACCTGGTCTTTTCACTTTCTGAAATTATTAATATATTTATAGACTTTTAAAGTGTAATTTTTAGTCATTTGTTTTATTCTTGATAATACCTAGCGAAGTTAAGGTTATGCTACTGGACAAAAAGGTCAACCTTTTATAGAACTTCTTGTATTTTTATATGTGCATCTAATTCCACGTATTATAATGATTCGTGTAACTTAAAGACTTTTAAAAAGTAAAACGCCTAGCACATAGAATCACGTAAATTATTCAAATGCACGCCTGAGTGCATGAATCATGCATTTGACTTACAACTACTTGACCTTAAAATATAATGGGCAATTATAATCCCAAGCAAAACTTACACATTAAATGGGTAGCTGTATGCAAATAATGTCTGAATGAATAAAAAGACTGAATGTTACTTGTTTCTCTCCTTCCGTAAGGTTTTTTATTAAAACTATAAATACAAGATGTACTGGTAAATATATTAATAAGTATTAAGTAATAATGCATAAATTCAACCTGCATAATAAACTTCGGATTGTACTGTACTCTGCATATTTATTAATTGTGGAGTTAGGTTTTCTATTTCCTTGCTGACTTTCTCTTTTTTCTTGATTCTTGAGCAATGAACCATTTTTAAGAAGACGAGACTGACTTTCTCCAGTTGTGAAGATGTTTTATAATATTTTTCAGTCAATCAAATTCACATTTGACTGCCTGTTATTTGCCAATTACTCACAGAGCATGCATGAGGATTTGCATCGAATAATTAATCTCCACTGTCTCATTAACTTAGTTTACACACGGATAAGTAATTGAATAAGATTTGGATGAAAAGAATACTGAGTTCAATTTTAATCTAACAAAGAATATCAATCAAAAGTATTTGCTTACCGTCAGTTAATTGAGAGGTAGGTAAGTGTAATGCTGAATAAATCATAAAAATAATTGCGAAACTAATCCAATAGTTATAACAATGGTCTACAGCGCTGAAGGATATTGCATTAATTCATCATTACATGTGGTTAAGTTAATGAAACTGTATGTAAATCTATGCTGCGCGCTAATGGCACTCTGGAGACCCTTCCTAAGAACAAGAGTCACTTGCATTGGGGGCCTATTTAATTTAAACTAGATTAATTAATTAGCTGTCTTAATTAGTCTTAAAAGTCTTCTTGGTTGGCCATAGCCATGGCTTGGCTGGCGTTCTCTTCTCTTTACTTTCTTAACTTTCTCTCATTTCCTCCGAGTTCATTCATAGTAGATTGATTCTCACTTTTGATTGACTTGATTGGTTGGGAGTGTCATTAATAAGTTAACTAATTACAATTAAGGGATTAGCAGCAGATTGGGGTTTGGTTTGGTTGATTGTCCGGTATGTCCCTGCAGGGGTGGGGGACGGTTAAGGGGCGTCTCCTGCATAACTGTGTAAAAGCGTGATTCTGCGAGTCTTTATATTCATCTACAAACCTTTCTCCACCCACTAATTAAGTAATTAATTAACTACGCACCTTACTCTGGATAACATAACTAAAACTACTTTGGTTTCATAAGCCTCCTTTGCAATGTATAAAGTACTTAATTGGCTGTATTCGTATTGTAGCAAGTGGAGATTGACAAGTTATTAATTAATAAAAATGGCTGGTTTAATTAATATATTGATTAATTGGCGAGTTTAATTGATCAGCATATTATTTTCTGTAAAATCCTATTGTAATTAGGGCTCTGCATGCCTGGTATGTAAAATGCTAACCTAAGTATTTAGAAGAACAACCACTACGACTGAGTAAGTACATATACCCAGCTATTGACGAACTCTATATAAATCTTAACTACATGTTACAGTATAATTATTATTAACTAATTGTTGTACGAGTTGCCAATTTCCTTCATCAGATCACATCACATCATTACCCAAGTAGATTGAGACCAAGCACCCACATCCATCCATCCAAGACAATTGGGCAACAAATTAAGGACTGGAGGACATTTAAGCGAGAGAATCAAGTCTGCCAGGAACTCCGACCAGGTCACGGATTCCAACTTTCTCCGTCCATGAGAAAGAGTCCTGTCCTTAAAGAAGTGGCCTCGACCTCCATCCAGTTTTCTGACTCACTACTTGGTGTATTCTGCATGAATAACCTATGGAATAACAAAGAAAGAGCCCAAATGACAGGAGGAGGAGAAGAAGAAGACATATTTATTTATGTAAGATGACAATCACCCTCGTTATCATTTTGACACGCTTTCTCTCCAACTTTCTCTTCTCTCTCTCTCTGAATAGTAACAAGGAAGTTGGGGACGGGAGAAAGTGTGAGGAATCAATAGTGGTTAAGGAAGATGAAGAAGAAGAAGAGTCAACTCTGACGTCATCCTCTGCCTCGTGTCAGTTATCCAACCCAACCAGTTCGGAGTCGTCTACTTACCAGTTTATATCTATTCCATTTCCTTTCCTGTCAACCAACCTTCTTGGAATCATGTTTAGTTTGTTATGTTATGTCAGGCGGAATCTCATCTCATTTCATTTCACGGTGATGGTGATGAGCTTGTTGCATGTTGTCGTAATATTTATTTCTCATCTTACTTTCTCTACCCAAACACCTTGGGCTTGTCTTATCCAGACTATCTAGAGACAGGTACTTATGAGCAAGTGTGTTACAGAGTGCTACCTCGGCAGAATTCTTCCATCACGTCAAATTGTTGAATGATATGAAATCATGATGAGACAGGTAGACAGGATATGAAGTGTCCCCAGATGGAGTGAGAGTCCCACAGATAAATTGCTCAGTGTTCCGACACAATTCGAGATTGAAAAGCAGAGATAGACCCAGAATTCTTGGGTTGTCATCCAATTTCGAATGCCATCGGACAATCCAAATCCTGCTTTCACTTTTGTAAATAATTTAAATGGTCCTGCATTGAATTTTAGACTGGAAGGAAAAGGAAACTTTTCCAGCAATTTTGTACCCTGTTGCATTTTTCATGGTGAGTCAGGACCCAGTAAATATAATGGGGTGGAACTACAACTACTGGACGTTAGGCAGGAATGGTATTCCAATCCAGTGATTTTGTAAATATAGACCACAGGACAAATCGAGGAAAATGAAATTATATTCTATCCTCAGCTAACAGGAAGGAAATGGCTTTAAATTATGCAAACATTCGACATCCACTTTTCCGGCAAACCATTACCAAATTTATGCGGAATCAGTTTTGCATTGAGTGCAGCAAATGGAATGTGTAAGGAGTCTACCATCACAACTATTACAGATAGAACCGTGGGACAGGTGAGATTCTGACAATGTACCTCCAGGTTCTGCATCATGGATAGGTTTAGATCTGGACAAAGTGAACAGGTTTCTTCTGGGCGACATTAGCATAACTAGATTTGTCCTTCATCCCATTCTCCGGATTGGATGGAGAACTGATTAAAAGTGAATGAGATGCAAAAAACGGCCTTGGTTAACAAGGATCATGAACCAGCATAAAATGGCCAGGACTATAATCATATTATTGTAGACAAGAACACTCAGCAGTTGTCGGCTTAACAGTCGGAAACACAATTTCGCCCTACTAACTGGCTCATTGTCTCATTAATAAATCATCAACAATGGGAAAAACAATGGAATTAGGCTACTGGAAATACCGTGGCGTAAGTAGGCTACAACTTGTGCAATTTGCTTGTTGGACTAAATTTGAATGTTTTCATAAATTGCATCTAGTTTGGACATCCACTCCGGTACGTGCTCCATTACTTGGATCTGCCCTACGTGGAAAAGAATTACTTTCTTCCTGCAGAGGGTGCAACGAAGGAGACTTGGTTGGAGGTGAGGGCCAAAATCCGGTCCACCTACCCACCCGGTCTTCCCTTTCCCAATGTTCCATACCTTATCGATGGAGATATCCATGTCGTCGAGTCTAGTGCCGTTATGCGATACATTGCTCGAACCTATGCACCCCACCTTTTGGGCTCCACCCCAGCCATCCAAACGAGGGTTGACATGCTGGAGAACTTTCTCTACGATTTCTGGTACATGGACTTTGGCCCCGCCGTCTATGCGAATACGGTATGATTCATAAGAAAGAGTCAGTAAGGCTCAACTAATAAATTTGTTATTTCAGCCGGAAACCGTGGCACACTTCAAGGCCACATCTCCTGAAAAATTAAGCCTCATTTCCGCCTATGTCGGTAACAATACTTGGTCTGCCGGGCCGGAGGTGAGGATAGAAAAGAACATCTTTTGCTTTATGACCTACAGGATAATCACCACAATTTATTTTATTTCACGTCCTTCTGTCTGTAGCTGACCATAATGGATTTTTGGTTGTGTGAATTCCTCTCTCATCTCACAGCCTATGATGCCACAATCTTGAAGGGATTCCCTAATTTGGAGAAGCTGAGGGACAATTTTACCAAACTCCCAGCCATTTCGGCGTACATCGCCAGTCCAGACTACAACCAACCTTACTACTCCCCAAGAGCAAATCACCAGATATGAGAGGAAACAAGTGGATCATGTAATGTAATCTATTTCTACGTGTCCTCAAATAACCAACCAACCACATGCATCCAATAAAACTACATTGTTTCCATATTGAACCCAGACCACTTTCACTTTACAATTGAGTAGAATTATTTAGACCACGGGCTCATTCTGGGTAAATTATTCATCCCTTTTACAAACTATCCTCTGACTCTAGTAGAGTCGCTCTACCGGAGTTCATCCTTCTGCAATAATCTTGAGACTTGTTCCTCCACCAAGGTGAACTAGTTTTAGCTAAATCCCTTGGCATAATGGCATTACATATGCGCCGGTTGAATAGGACCCTCCTGTCAATTAGGAGAGGATTCATGGTCTAGTCGGAAACCGAATAAAGTGGGAGGATGAATGGAGAAAGTAAGTATGAGGTGGTGGTGGGAAGGAAGGAAGTAAGGAAAAGTAGAAGGAGGAGGTTAGACTCCTGCCTACCTGCCACAAGGGACTCGTAAAACTCCTGCATGAAGTGTCACCCTCACTTTCTCTGGTCATCTGACACAAAATGGGGAACAACAAACAGACAAAGAGAAGAAAGTAGAAAGAGAAAGTTGGAGAGAAAGTAAATTGACTGACAAAGAAAACTGCACAAAACTTGAGACTGACCTTATCCTATAGTTGACACTAGAGTTGATAACAAGCGTGGTTTCCTTTCTCTTCCTCCCTCCTCCTCTCCTAATCAAAGATAAGATTCGGAAAGCTCAAAATCAGTGGTGGTGGGTGTTCTCGTAGCGGAGACGGAGAGACCACCCCCAATCCCAGACTCGGATTGTTCTTGGTACACAGAGCCCGTACACACTTCCACTTCTTCCTCACCCACTAAATTGTTTCTCTTTTTTAAAACACCACCCCCACTACCGCCTGAAGAACCACTTCTTGGTCCTCTCCCACCACTCCCACCAGAACTGGGATCATGTTGAGCTGTACTTGTGTCCAGGAGCTCCACTCCCTCCATCCCTACCTTTCTTCGAGCAACGTTTTTCTCTTCTAACTTGAGCCGGAGGAGTTTTAGTCGCTCCTCTTTTTGACCAAGGATCCTCTGGAGATTTTCATTTTCTCCCAGAAGTTTGGAGTAGCGTTCCTCATCCTCTTTGGTTGTACCTCCGTCCGGGGCCGAGGAACGGTCGGACCTTTCTCCAGTTCCCTCTTGCCAAACTGCAATCAGTTTTGGAACAAAGACGAGGCCCATTGTGATTAGAGAGGAGAAAATGATGGCAAGGGCGACAAAGGCGAAGGAAGCATCTTGTTGGGAAGAGATTATCATGGTGACTGGAGTGGTGATTAGACAGAGCACGGCCACGTTGTAAATGCTCATGGCCACGAGACGGGAGTCATTTATGTGACGAACCTTAAGGGAACGGGTTTCGTAGGATAGGAATAAACCTAGCACCAGGAGCAGTCCTTTGAAACTATATGTGATACCTGGAACAATACGGAGGCTAGTTAATACTCATGTTTGTGGGATGGGAAGGAGATGAATAATCAGTTCATTATTAATAGGCCACATACCCAACCAAATGTTGTTATGATGAGATTCACAGTGTTCAAGAATGGGTCTGATACGGACATCTTCATCCGTATTCTCGGGTATTTCAGGGGGAAATAGTTCCTCTACACGACGGAGTGGATCTACAAGGGTCCAGATTGAGAGATAAATCACTTCCACCGCAACTAGGGTGGCCACCAACAGGTACAGCTTCCAGGGCTGGATCTTGTGCTGAATGATTAACAAATAGATGCAAATACGACAATTACTGGAAAAACTGCAGACATATAAATATCCTCCTGTTGCACACTTACCTTGGTGGCCGACTTATTTTTGGTGGTGAGTCTATGAACACGCCAAACTTTTGAGAACATTGCCCCATATCCGAGAGTGAACCCGATTGATAGGATCCATTTCCGGAAGGTGCACGAAAGAAAGACAGATTGTATGAATTAATATTTGTTGAGCTCAACTCGCACCAAATTAACCATAGTTTAAAGTTCCTCATAGTCCTCATAATTCCTCATATATAGTTTAAAGTAATTTCAAAATGACTTATCTGCACATAACGGAAAAAAGTCGCTCGGAGACGAATTGGCCATCCAACCCCACCAAAAAGACGGTAAGGAAGCAAAGGATGTGACCTATGAGCATGAGCGTATTCGTCACTGCGGATAAAAGAAAGGGACAAATTTCAAATCACTGGCTTCTCTCCCCTAAAAATTGGAAAGGGGTAGTATGAAATATTGAAACTTACCAGGATGAGACAGCTCAATTATTCTAAAATTGGATAATAAACCAATTAACCAATTAGTCAGTCATTGAGTCAGTCAGGTGGATAATTAATGATTTCCTTTCTCTTCCCTATAATTAGTACTAGGAATAATAATCCTGTCACTCACTTGCGATCCCTATAAATGTAAGTGAATATTATGAGCAACAGTCCCCAAAGAATGCCAACCCCAGACACGGTCGCCATTGAGATGTAGAGGGAAAGGGACACCGTTCGAAGCACTGTCTTCTCTATTGTACGATCTTGAGGAACTTTTCCACCTACAAGGAAACCACACCCACTCAGTCTTATTCACTTCTAACTAGTACGTATTACTGGTTGCCAATATGTTCACTCACCAACCCACTGTTCCTTCCCGTACCAAGTTAAATTAAAGTTCTCAATATCATAGTATCCCAACATGTTGTACTTTCCATCTATCATTTGCTCCACTTGGGTCAGGGCTATGCGGTCACCCTGCTCGGAAAATGCTGTGCGTCCCTACAATTCAAATTTACACTTATCAGTCAGATATGCATCCTATTTCTCATTAGTTTGCTAATCTTACAGAGACGCCGAGAAAAGCGGTTTCATCCATTGCATTATAGATTTCCTCTGCAATCTCCCGATTGGTATAGGTAAAGTCTTCCAGTCTCTTGTTCTTCTTGGCCAACTGAGTAATGGTCCGGTTGAAGGCTGGAAATATAATATTCCGTATGAAAACCCAGTGATGAGTTATTAATTGATTATCCACTAATTTATTCCTACCCAGAGCCACCGCCCAAACGGCATCATATGCTAGCGGAGCCTCCTGATAACCCTCCGGGTAGCGACCATTATCAATGTCAAACCCCTTCTTTTTCAGTTCTGAATGAAGTCTGGTTCGGAAGTCCTCTGTCGTCTGCACAATTCATTACCAATGTATTAGTATTACCTGGACACAATGAGACTGTATCAAAATGAGACACCCACCATTCCGGAAGTCGTCTTTTTCGTGTCCTGATACCACATGACAGCCTCCGTGGTAAGATGACCCTCTGCCGCTTGTCTCATCTCTTCCTTCGTACAATTAATTCCTTCTGCCTCCAACCCATTCTCGTACCAATTGTCTTCATACCATCCAATGAAAAACCAGACATAGCTCTTCCCAAAGAGACGTTGCTTATAAATCTCACAAAGGACCCGACGAGCAGCCACAACATAGAAAAGTCCCACCACAATCCGGGCATCTTGTCTTTTAAGGTTTCTTACCGCTTCGGTTGGATCCGTAAGAAAGCTTTGTCGGGTGACGATTTCAATCTTATCCATTTTACAACGTTCCTCTAAATCTTCTACTGTGGAGATGAACACTTCTTCTGCTTGTTGCAGGATAGCGACACGGGACCAGCCGAATTTTTTCATTAACTTTATTCTCGTAGGATTATGCACCGTGGCGGAGGGATGGGTTCGAAACAAGGTTTTAAATCGGTTACGATCCGACAAAGCTGGACTACTTGCCCCGTAGCATAACTGTGGGGCAAAGTTGATACCCATCCGTCAATACCTTCACTAATTACCGGGTAATTAACTAATTTGATGGGCACTTACCACGACTAAATTCCACTTTTTAGCAGCTTCTGCCACCGTCGTACAAACGGTCGAGCATCCTAAAGAAAAGAAAAATGTAGTTATTTGAAGAAATTCTAGCTCCTTACGGAATTTTCAATTATTAAAGTTAACCTTTTAATCTTTATGGAAGGAATGATTATGACGAGTAAAAAAACAATACCCTTTGATTAATACTGGCCAACTTACCAGCAAGGAGCATGAGTTTGGTGGGTTGATTATAAAGTAAATCATACATCACAGCCGCCCCCAATCCAGGCTCACACTGTGAAGGAATCAAATAATGTCATCAAATAAAAAGCGACCATTAATTTTAGAACTTGGCTCATAAATAAAACATTTGTCAACATTTTAATTTTAGTCTCTGGCATATTATGATGGAATCCCACAACTGCCCTTCCTGTCTACAGATAAATTTGTCACAGTTTTTCAATCCTCTGTTCGCAAAAACTGGCCTCGTCTCATTTAACAGGAAGGAATCCAACCAAAGAAAAGATGAAGTCGACCAAAAACAAAACTTTGGCTCATCTTCTCCTGCATTTTGTAATGGGTGCATTCCGAATTCCAAGTTGGAATTTCCAACCAAATCCAGGGAAGCCGGCTTGAGGTTGAACTAGTTAACCGTGGTTGGTTTTGGTTCGTAGTTAATGTTAATGTGAGATGCATAAAGGTGGATTTGTCACAAGCCAGCTAAACAAGTAACAAAAACGGTACGGCATTGCGTTGGTTGGCAAAAAAATAAGAGAAATGATGTTGCAGTTGTCACACATTCTCACCCACACGACTATACTTAACCAACTTAGATTTAACTGACTAACGTTCTTCCTAACGGTGACTCTAACGACTGTTATGAACAAGGGAATGAATAAATTTAAAGGTTGGAGTCATTCCAGTTCGCCAGCCGAACTTCGCCTACTATGCATCCGTGAACCAATTAACGGGTAACTAAATAAAACTATGTTTGAGCAGCAATTTAATAATGTCAAGGTGTCACTTGCCTCACTGTCATTCCAATGGAGGGTCAGCTTATAATTGGGAAGAAGGTCCTTGTTGTTGTTCACATCGTCCAACGCCATTTTTGCGGCAGGTTGGCAAGCCTATATTCCAAAGAAGGGATACATAAAACATGACACATTGTCATCCAAGATTAGTTAGCATGATATTGACCCACTGACCTGTCCCCCTTGCCAGCCACCAGTGCCATTAATGGGGAAAATACCACCGAGATGAAGTTCCCGTCTCCGTTCCTTCGACTTTCCATCGACCGTCCGCTGTGGAGGAAGAACAAGGCAGGAGAGAACCTCCCAGGCTAGTAAAGCCCTTAACCACCCACCCAGACCCTCACTACCCCCACCCCCACTACTAGCACTACTTGACAGGAAAAACTTCATCTTTTCCCCACCTGACTCAGGGCTACCGTGGCTTCTTCTTCTGGGGTTTCTTCTGGGGCACTGGGGGCCACACCACAACTTGTTCTATGTCTCACCCTCATCCACGCCCACTCAGAATCCTACCACTGTCCCCACTCACTTCCGCACTGAACTCAGACACTGGTTACAATGACACGTCTCAAACTAGAGCCAACACTTTGTCATGATTGGATCAACAATCTCTGAGTACTTGGGCTCAATCTACTCATCAAAGGAACCGCCTCTGGGCCAGGGTCTTTGGGAGGAATTCCTACCTCTGCGACCCATCACTGACGACCATACTCCTGTCGTTGGTAACCCTTCCGTGTCTCCCTTTAATTGGGAAGATAAGCCATGAAGTGATGCACCTGGGAGGCAGCGGGAACAGTAGTGTTCCTTCACCCAACAGTTCTATGTAAGTAAGTGGAAAAAGTGGTCGTGAAACTGGATGGTTTTTGGGTGGTTGATTTGGATGGGGAAGGAGCTGGATGGATTTCTCGGGGCTCAGGATTCGGCGTGATACATCTACAAGCCCCACCACATACAAATACTAACACACCAGTGTGTGTAGTCAGTTGTGAGCCAGGCTCCAGTTCTACTACTCTTTCTCTTGCCCTGCCTAACTTACTTACTTTCCTTTCACTTTACCTTCTTCCCTCCATGCATGGCAAATAACGGGAGAAAACTTTACCAGACTTTCTCTCGGGTGGCTCCACACACCCAGTTCTGTACTCTCTCTTACTCCCGGGTTGACTTTCTCCTGCCTCCTCTAAAATTGGATGCTCCATCCTCTTTTCTTTTCTTACCCGAAGAAAGTCCAGCTTTCTCTGCTAAAGCACTCCCCCAAACAATTCACTTTTCTCCTTCTCTCTCATTCTCATGGCTTATTCAACTCGCTCGGCTCAACACACACAAACCGGTTCCTCTCCTTCCTTGGTCGAGTCGGTTTATTTCTGCACCATTCGCACTTTCCAACACCAACCAAGCCCAGACTGAGCTGAGCTAAAGTGAAAACTAAGCTAAAACCTTCGGGCACACCCACCCACCCAATTCAATGGCGATAAGTTAGTTGGCCCTCAATCATGCAGACCTTTAAAATGTCAGAAGGCAAGACAGGAGAAAGGTATTTATGCCCGAGCTCTCCCAAGTAAGGAAAGGTTCCCACAGAATGGATGCAAGATCCAGTTCAACCATCCCTGGATGGATATCCATCCACATAAAAATGGATGAGTAAAGTGGATCTCTCAGGTGCTCATCCAATTCCATTCCAACTACACTTATGTAGGAGTAGGTCCTAGCCTATACAGAATTGGACCACATCTTCCATCCAGGGACACTACCAAGCAAACCAGGTTCATCACAGTTTCAACTCTTCCTCTCTCGTTTCACTCCTTTCTCTGCTTTCTTCTCGCACTTTCACCAGCCACAAGAGAGCCAAAAACCAACCAACTGAGATACTACAATACATACATACCTCCATTCCATCCCTAACTAGATAGCTGGAGAAGTTGGTTGGTTGGTTGTATAAGTGTGGAACTGGAAACCTGGTGTCTACAACCTAGAAATCGATGGAGATTGGCGGAGATGATGTTTCTTTTCTCCAGGACTTCATCCTAGCAAACAGTTTAGTAAATGTAGAGGCAACAGGATGGACTTTACCACACCAAAAGCCACGAGAATGAAAGCTTCCTCATCTTTCCTGTCACACTACACCACACCACAGGACATGGACCACATCAGAGGATGCCTGAACCCCATGCTGTCTCCTATTTATAACACATCACACACACCGAGACTACCAACTAACAGGGAAAAAAGAGAAAGTAAAAGAGAAAGCTCTGATATAAGAGAGACAAGTTTGGTTGATGGGTGATGAAAGTGTGCTCATTAAGCGACTAAATTCCCTTCATCTCCCAATTATTGGACAACAGTCAGCCCCATTAACAGTTCACTCTGTGGGCCCTCAATTGCTTTTACCACGGGATAGAATTACATTCCTCCTCCCTTCACACATGTTCACAAACTCTTTTATCTTGTGTAAAAGAAAAGCCAGTCAGTTTTGGGATTGAAAGTTCTTTCCTAGTCATCATTTAGTATTTACTGTTTACAGAATGAATGGATGATTGCTTCCTGGTTTTTGTCAATCCCAACTAGATTGGACGCCGTATTTACATATCCCCAGCAGAATCTACATGGCATCCTTTCATTTCTTCCTAAAAATGGCTTCTCTCCTCTTGGCAAAACTACTTACATTTACATTTCTACTCTGAAAATAAACAAACTTTGAGTTGGCTTCGGAAATGGAAATGAATGCCGTCATTGAATTGATCCATTTTATGGACCTCTTCCCAATTCAATTCAAGTAGAATCTGTTTTCACTCAGAGTCGTAAATAGAATGAGATGAGCAATTGGGGGTCATTTATGAATAAAAGTGCCCACCCCAGGTTGGTCTGGTTTTGGCTGGAGAAAGTGAGAATCTCATTATGAGATTAATTTCAATTCCTGTCTCCGGCAGGGGGTCAACTCCAGGTTTCGACCACAAATTGCCAGAGTTCAAAATAAGAGCAAGAGTTGTAATGACTGTACACAAGGATAAATGCGAGGAAATGACTGACTGACTATGATGATTTAAGCTTAAAAAAAGTCTTGTTTTCTTCTGTCAGGCAAGGAAAGTCAAGTCAAAGTGAACCCTGGAGCAGTTGAACTTTAATGATGTAGTCTTTATAGTTATCAAAGAAATGGGGAGAAAGGGATAAAGAAAGTAGAAAGAAAAGAAGAATGGGTCCCGTACAAGGAGAAAGTTGGAGACTTCATTTGTGACCAGGGCTCAAGTTGAGCCTCATTACTCCATCCATCCAAATAACCTGCCTAAAACTAAGCTAACAGCAACAAGCAGAATTGGACGGACTTTCACTCAATTTGCTCAACTTATGCTCTTGTTGGTCATAAATGGGCCATGGACGGAGGACGGACCTTATCTTTGGGACTTTTGGCTCTACTTTCTTTCCCTGCACGAGTACCACACGCCACGCCACGTCAACCACTCTCAGCCTTATTTTACTGGATTCGATTTGCTTGATTATATTTTATTGCATACTTTTATTCATGAGCAGTTTTATCCTTATTTTTATTTTATGGACAATACAAACTTGTTTATCAAAATCCTTGTTTGTTTCTTGTCCCCGGTTGACTGCATTGTAGGGACAGAACATTGCATAGTACGATAAATATTAATAAATTCTTTTATACTGTACTTTTCCCTGCTCGTGTTCCATAGAATAATGGAATGGCTTGGCTTAGGGTATGTATTGTACATATTAGGGTTACTCTATATAAACTAAATTGAGAAAAACAGGTACCGTTACATTCACCTTATCCTGATATCATCACCCTCATCATCATGTCCACCATACATTTATACAATCAACTTACAACACCATGCCAAAGGACAAGGTTCACAATCCTTTTAACAAAGTTCGTGTATCAAAAATATGGTTTTGTCCTTGTCCTTTGTTACTTAACTATCTGACTCATCTAGACAAATATATATTATTCTTAATTTAATAAATAGTTTGTTATGCTACTGACTGACTATTAGTACTATTAGTGTGAGTTTTATTGTTAAAGGGATGTTTGGATACATTACAGGGTTACAAAAGAGTTTACTACATTTGGTTAGTGGGGATAAGTACTTATCATCACAATAAGCATGCACGCATGCACACAATTAGGGATCAATTCAGCGTCAATTTCTTCGTTCGTACGTCAAACCTTCTCCCTGAAAGGACAGAGCTCATGCCATCACACCGCCAGCCTAAAACACGACAGAACGTAGGATGCAATTAAAAGAAATTAAGACAGTTAGTAAAAGCAATAAGCTGAAGAAAAAGGAGTCTGACAATAAAGAAGACAAGACGAAGAGGAGGGAGTTAGCAAACTATACATGACATGCATTGTTTTGAATGAATGATTTTGATTTCTCTATTTGACCCATAATTCATCATCCTCGCTATCTCCTCCCTTCTTTTCCTCCCCGTGTAAAAGAGGAGTTTCTGACTCGGCAGTCTCCTCATCTTTAAAAGATGAAGCCCCACCTGAGCCAGGCGTTGTCCCATTGCTGCTCGTGACCACGGTGGACACTTCTCCTTCACCGCCGCTGCTGCAGGTAGTGCTCCCCGTTACTCCAGTCTTCATTACTTTAAATGCTACGTGACAAATGATTCCAGTGAAACACAGGAGGAGACCCATGAAATTTATAAAGGTTAACTGATCCCCGTTAAACACCACGGCTAGGCAGAGGGTACAAATTTCCTGCATATAACATATTGTCAATCCTTAGTATAACTGAAATGAATTTCACCACTTCAAATTAAAAATAGTATAAGTATAGGCACCTTAAAAATACCGGCAACCGAGAGGGTAAGGCTGCTGGTAAAAGTTACAACTAAATATTCTGCAATTTCCATGAAAAATGCCTGTTGGAAAACGGAAATAGATTATTAACAAGGCGAGGATTTCGTCGGTTAGTTGATCAGCAATACCATCAAAGCTCCGACAAGGACAGCGTTTACGACGGAGAGGAATTGTGCCTTGTCCTCTGGACTGGATAAGCTTGGACTGGTGATGAGTTGGCCTTCGAAAAATAGGGCAAAGGGCAATACTGCAGTTATCATCCATGGCTGAACGTGGTACACCTAGAAATGATAATTACTAAATTATGGTACCAAATGTCTATTGTTTGTGAATGATGTGTACAGAAATGGGTAAAATACTACATACAATCTATTTCCATAATTTCTAAAAATGAATTTGCAATATGAAAACGCCATCAATTTCACGTTGTTAGTGAAAACGTTTAAAATATTAATTTATTACGTGGAATCAAAGGCCCTTACCATGTCGATAGGATTTTGGAGACCAAGCTTGCTCTTTTGTACAATTAACTGACACATTGTCCAGCGGAGACCGCTGTGCACAAAACAATTTTATGTTGAAAGTGTTGAAACATGGGATAATTAAACGTGTAATAAATTTCACTCACCTAAGGAATGAGGCAGCCATGATTAGACAAAAGCCTAAAGTGTTGAACTGGGTGCTTTTATAGGTGAACATAAATAGACCTCCTGATATCATGCCCACAATCATAAATAATGACCAGTGCTGTAATTGAAAGAAATTAATTGGTGAATAAGTTCCACTAAAGTATAGTTTATCAAAATAGAATACCTTCTCCTCCAATTTTAGTAGTAGTGCAAAACCCAGGATAAAGATGATAGCCGTAGATTTGGACATGGTGTACCTTAAAGGAATTAAAGTCAGTAATTTAATTGATCACAAAAGTTGAAAAAATGCACATCTACGCCAGCTGCACCCCACAACTTACAAGGAGACGGTAATGAATTCCGTTCCCCAATTGGAAAACCCAATGTCCAATCCCCCAGAAATCCCAATGAGAGACAATTTCTTGCACCAATTATTACAATCGAGTAAAATCCGTTTTTTACCCGTCCAACACTCGTACCCCATTCGAATCATGGAGGCCAGCAGGAACTTTACGACCAAGTGAACGAGTACCACCGACAGCGGAAAGTGAATTTCCTAAACAAACACATTAAAGACTAAACGTTAATTCTCACCAGACAAATGACTTCATTAAGGCAGCAGACCCCCACTCACCTTGAGGAGATGATTCTGATAGAACGTGAGTCCAATTGAGAGAACATAGTAGACCAGGATGAGAAGGACATTTCTCGCCAGAATATAATAAAGTGAGCGATTTGGTCCGGTGGGGGCTCGGAAAATGGCTGCCAGTGCCGCACACCACCGCAGCCTTAACATGATAGTTGAGTCTTTACCACTCCCACTGATTGAAGATGGTAACCTGAGTCGTCGTCGTTTATGTTGTAGCTGACTGAAGAGCTCTTCCTCCTACACAAAAGGAATAATAGTTAGTGAGTAATAAACCATGTGCAATAACAATAAATTCTTTTAATTACCTCGTCGTATCGTCCTAGCAGGAAGGCGTCATGGTCTTGGTTAAAGTCATCGTCGAGTAGGGTGAATTCTTGTACGTTTTTCTGCATGGGAGCAGCAGATAACCACTCCTCCCCCCTCCTCACCAACTCCCAAGGTCACTAGTGTCCTAATCTAGTTTAGCTGATACTTCATAGGACTCCATCACCCAATAATTTAATAGCACTTAATAAACAGCTGCTCAAATTTACGATCCATTCTTCTAGGGTAAGTAATAATAGTAAAGTTTAATTATATGATTTTGATAGGGGTGTCAGTAGTGGAATGTGAATGTCAAATGTCAACTGGGTGGAGTTGACGTTGACCTTTAACCTGTTGCTCTTTGATTTGACAGATTAAAAAAGTCAAAGTTAGCCGACCAGATGGGAAATCGGGAGAGTTGGGTTAATCTGATTTTGTGAAATAAAACCGCCTCCACCACCTGATCAGGCTGCTCACTCACTCTATTGTTCTTTTTGATTGTTTACTGTTGATAGTTAGTTAATTAATGTTATACAATTGTTAAAGTTGTCAACTCAATATCAAGGTCAAAGCCGTCAATGGTCAATTGCAGGAGGATGGTTCTTGATTCTGTATTAATTGATTATTTGTTGTAATCCATCATTCAATAGTACCGAATTGCAGAACCCGAACACCAGGTAATTAACAATTAAGTAATTTTAGTTAAACAAAATATGTTCCAGTAACAGCACGACATTGATTCCAGAAATTATTTTTATTTCCAATGTTCTCCCAGACTGCAGTTGGAATATTCGTCCTTGTTACCGCCGTTCTACTTGGTGTATACTTATCCATCTCTGACCCCAACCTTGTCATCCCTTTACCAGATACGGATATTGCTAACGACATGAGCTCCCCCGTCGCAGCAGCCTCTCATCACTTCGTTACCAGCACCATTTCCGGCGTCCCTATGCCACGACTCATTTATGGAACTGCATGGAAAAAGGACGCGACGGCCGACCTAGTGGTCACAGCGGTTAGAGCAGGCTTCCGTGGCATAGATACAGCTTGTCAACCAAAGCATTATTCCGAACCCGGTGTTGGAGCTGCGATCAAACGACTTCTCGCAGAAGATGGTTTTCGTCGCCAAGATCTTTTTCTCCAGACGAAATTCACCTCACTAGATGGTCAGGATCTAAGCCAGCCCATTCCTTATGATAAGACGGCCCCACTCACAACCCAAGTTCAGCAATCCTTGGAAAAGTCTCTGTCAAACTTGGGAACAGACTATATCGACTCCTTGGTTCTTCACTCCCCGATGAGAACAATGGAGGAAACTCTCGCCGTTTGGGCAACCTTTGAAACTTTTGTGGCTTCCGGAAAAGTAAAGCAGCTCGGGATAAGCAACTGCTACTCTCTTCCCACGTTCAAAAAGATCTTCAACTCAGCCACCGTCAAACCTGCTGTCCTGCAGAATCGACTCTATCCCGATTCCAATTATGATCGGGAGCTAAGAGGGTTTTGCAAGGAGAATAAAATATTTTATCAAAGTTTTTGGACTCTTACAGCCAACCCCGATGTGCTAGGGTCGAAGGGTGTGACAGCCATGGGGAAAAAGTATGGAAAAACTCCTGCACAAATGTTTTTTGCTTATCTTATCCAAACTGGGGTTATCACACCCCTTACCGGCACCAAGAACCCGACCCACATGAAACAAGACTTGGAAGTTTTGGATATGCCGAAACTAACTCCGGAGGAGACTGCAATTTTTGTTGGCTTTATCGAGGGATCCTAGTTTTAGATAAGTGATACAAATAATATGTCATACATGATGCATGCGATGGCTCAAGTGATGCTCTTGAATAAAAATGTCGTCCAATTCCAACCTCACAATTTTTTTAGCAATTTCGCAAAACAATTTATTACATGGGACAATATTTTTGAATCGCGTCCAAAATCTTTGACCAAAAAGAAAGTTAGTTCTTAGGCGTCGCATCATATATATATTACATGACCGGCGGCGTTATATTTGTATACATACATGCACAGTATGCATAATATTACCATTTAAAGTATTCAATGCAATATTATTCTCGGAGGCACTTATCATTCCCTTTCCCTAGATAAGACGGCATGTGCTCTCTATAGCAGAGATGAGACCTGCACAGGTCAGACTGACCCGACATCTGAGGCCTTTTGGGCAAGTTGAGAATATTTTTTAGTGAAGCCGAGGTCGAACAGGCCGCCTGCTGTACTTTCCCGACCGGAGGCTCTCCTTTGACCAAATTCTCGTCCAACTCTCCTTCATAAATATATAATTCACTTTTAAATCAAGAAACTTCATGTTCTAAAAAGTTTAAACAACTAACGAACAATTAGTTAAAAAAATAAACCAAAGTTTACAAACCGTCAGTCAACCCTTCTTCAATAATTTGTGGAGGCAAGTCTATTTTGGAAATTGGGAAATAATTACACTTTCCCAATACTACAAATTGTAAAATTAAATAGTTGAGCGTTAGTTGGTAGCAATTAGTTGTTATTATTTATCAGTTATTCATTTACTGCTTTGCTTACCGTTGATAGTATCAACTTGATACTATTCTTAGTATCCGATGATTAATGGAGTGGTTAAAAAATAACGAAACTGATTGTATAATAATTATTTGCAGAAAATGTCCAAGATGGAGAGTCGAGTGAGCTATTTGGAAAGCCATTTGTCCGCTAATCTGGATAACTTGGATGCTGTCTCGGTTCAATTGACTGTAATTCAAGATTTTCTGCAAAAGCAATTTGGTACGGGACTTTTTCAACATTTAATGATATTGGGTGTATTGCTTGAATTAATTGTAATATTTAATGCAGGTTCAAGATTTGTGGATTATGCCGTGAGTCGTGGGGTGTACATAGAGAAGCCCCAGAAATCAAAATCTTATTACGCAAATGCAAAAACGTCTTCGTCCCTTACTTCCGGGAGTGGCAGTCAAGGTCAAGGTACACCCAAGGAATTAGTGCAAGACATAATGAGCCATTTTGTGTGTCGTTGCATTCCTCATAAATTAATACATTTTGTTGCCTACAGACTACGGGATTTCGCTTGAGGATGAGTACGCGGACGAGGCGCAAATGGAAGATGCCTCGGATCCAATGACATTCGTTCAAATTGTTGATGACTCGGAGGAAAAAATTGAGGAGGAATATGATGACGGGTACGAGTATTACTCTGAAGCCGGTGTAAAGTACGAGAATGAGGAATACGGCGCTGAAGAGTACGGCAATGAGGATTATTATGAAGATGAACAAATTGGACAAGGCGGTGAAGAAGTGGACACTGTAGATAATGCCTCATCCGGTCCTGTTATTGTGAATTGTAAGGTTTCATTATAATTTCTACTATTTACATGATCCACCCAATACCACGGCAGTTTTATAATTGATAAATGCAATTAATTACAAACAGGTGTCAGTGAAAAGAGAAAGGACCCTAACCCAACCATTAAATTGCCAACAAGTCCTCCTCCAATTACTGCTCGACCTCCGCCGAGTCGAACGTATGTTAAACCAAATTCTAATGCAACTCAGCCGCCGAA
>JAAXNX010000343.1:0-32551 GCA_036491905.1 Folsomia manolachei
CTTTGGCAATTGCAGTGAACCGGCTACACAATTTGTAATACTTTAGTAATCAATGCAGTGTTCAGCTATTTCTTTATTTAAAGGGGTGCAATACGGTAAAAAATCTTACGATTTGTGAAAGTGAGATCAAGATTGCCAAGAAATAAACATTTCGTTAGAAAATCATCCCGGTCCAATTCTGGTTGATGGTCAATCAGTTCTACAAGTCGACCATAAGGACTTATCGAGTCCGACTCGTTTCCATTTACTAAATGGCATAAACAAGGAACAATTAACTATTTTGCACTATTTGGTAAGGTTGTTGTCAACTTGCAAAAATAATAAAGTCATGAAAAACCTCACCTTTTTTATTTGCAATGGCTTTGTGAGTATTTCTGAACAGCAACCGTTTTGATTTTCGAGAAGGTGCAGTCGACTTCGAATCAAGAAATGAATCTCCTTTTGACCCTTCTTTGGTTTTCTATAATAACATTCACACCGATATTACAAAACAAAATTGAAGCAAAATGTTCGCATACAAGTTAAGGATGGTGGCTGATGATAAATTAAAAGAATTTTGTACTTTGATCATGAATAGTTCATTTAATTGAAATTGTAATTATTGTAAGTTTCTGGCCAGCAAGTACCGACCGATATCAATTAAATCACTTCACTAATTAATTAACTCTCCTAGCTTGATGCCATTCTTAATTAAATGACACAATTTCAGAAGCACAAGAAAACTTCCAAAAGCAAAACAAATACAAATAGAATCCCCTTTCTTCAACAAACTCGAACAAAACTACCAATAAATTAAATATTACTCACCTTTGCACGTTTCGTCCCTCTTTTTCGAGATGAAGCAACAATTGGGGATGATTCCTGGGACTGTGTCCCAATCGCGGAATTGCTGCCGCTGGAATTGCTGCCGCTGGAAGTAGACTTGTCCTCAGTTGAGGAAGCATTTTCAAACATTTCCAAAATCATGCAACTCTCCGGCACAACAATCAGGTCGTTGAGTGGTATCCGGCCATTCATCATGCCTGCCGCTGAGGTTGTTGAAATGCTTTCAAAATCTTTTATTTCAGCAGAACTGCAACAATCGCTGATAAGTTGGCGTGCAATTTGTGCCTTTTTTACTCTTGGCTTGGATCGTTTAGTCAAATAAGGCCGTTTTCCGGAGACTTTAGATGGCGGTAGACATTCAGACTCGGCCCCACCGGGAGGACTTGCCTCCTTTGTTTCTATAGTCATCCTCCGGTTGGAATGGACCACCACCACTTTTTTGATGACCCACAGAATAATTACCCCACTTGAGTCCACACCCACTCCAACCAGTTGTCCTGTTGATGGGATAGCAGAATTTGAAATAATTAGTCAAGAGATCAAAATAAGTCTGTTCCCGTCTCACGTATTGAGTTTGGGGATATGTTGCTAAATGTTTCTACCTTGAATCTAATACTGGATACAATTTACAACCATTTTTTCTCTGAACTTTTATTTGCACAACTCCAAACATGCAAATTATTGTAGACTGTAAATAAGTTTGGTGTATTTAGCTAATTTTTAATTTTATAAAAGTTATCTTTAGCTTGAGCCGATTAGATTTGTGCTTAGACTAGGAATGACAAATACAATACGACAAACTCGATTCCTGCTCTCTTTTCTCATTGCGAGAGAATCAAAGGTGTTGGGATAATAAAATGTTTGTTGTTTGTATGTTACCAGAGTCATTCTGGTAATTCATGTTAATTTAATAATTTTGCAAACAAATTATATTCGAGATTACCAAGTATAACGATTGAAATTTGTTAGACGGGCAACGGAATGTGGAGAAGACCAAGAATTGTTTTGAGCACACTTGTTATTTGTGCCAAACTGCCACCTTGGTTCAAGTAGAAACTATAAATGTTTTAGAAAATGTGGCCCAAATATAAATTATAATTTCATTGTTAAACTTGTACAGAAATGGCTATCTATATAATCAATGAATTAAGGAATGCGGGATGGATAAGTCAACTTTAGCCCGGATGGATAGAATGTGCCAGTAAACTTGCCCCATCCCATTGTACTGTTATATGATGTTCATTTCGTAGTATATGCTCAAGATAACTAATGGATTATAGATGATACACATGAACTGGATAAATGTCGTGTGGGAATCCATTGTTTTAGAATTTATGCCCTCAGCTAGTCGTCAGCTATTTCATGAATTAACATTCCACTAGTTTAGATGACGGCACAATTTGTAAAAATATGACATGAGACAAAATCATTAGTATACAAAATCCCGATTTTGTAAATACTTAAACGGCTTAAAATTTTAGAAATGTAATGCTTTGTGGGACAAGAAAACCGGAGAAAGCTGGCAGTGGATAATACATGATATCTAAAATATATCATTGTATTTTGTGCAGCTGAATACAATGGCTGAATACCTGACCTGCACTAATTTGAAGTAAATCAAAAACTAATTGTTCGTCCACGTATGCTTACCTCTGCGGGTTTTCAGCTGTACGGGGACTAATTTGCTTTTAAGATTATTTTCCTTCCACTTTTGGTTTCAAATTGTGATGCCAAATTATGGACACCTTGTGCTGCAGAAAATAATTAATTTCTAATTTGCACCCAACAACAACTTACTGGCAACAAGACGACATTCTACTCTGATGAGGATGGAATGTTATATGAAATTGTGTGAATGATGTGAACTTTTACAACAGGTATGGGTTGCTTCAGTTACACCTCAACTGACACTAACTGATGATGGCGGAGGCCTTTTTTGTATTATTGTATTATATTTCCACCCAAAAATAAAACTACCAATAATTAATCAAATTAACCATTGGATTGTCGCGCAGAACTCGAAGACAATAATTTCAGCTCGGTAGAATCAATCCAACAAACCATTTATGCTAATGAGCCTTAATCAACCACTCGGTTTTATAATGAATTGTTTGACAATGTCTTATAATAAAAGCATAAAGCATCTTAGATCGTAAATTTTTCACATTTAGCCTGTAACCTGGATTAATAGATGACTGTTTTACTAAGAGCGCTGTTTTTATTAACGACTACATACTGCACAAATTGGCGACAACGCGGACAAGTGCCTCCGCGGAATAATATTATGTGCTTTTTGGTGTGGGGTGGGTTTAATCAAATAATAAAAATTTGAATGGTAGCACGCTTGGGCGAATGGAAATTCTGGTTCGTACGGACACCTATAAATCCTAAGAACAATCTACACATTTATTTGCATTATCCAATATTATCTGTATATGTATACAACAAGAATGAGCAAGAGAAACGATTTTGCAATTTTTGGAATAATCCTGCCATGATTGCACACAGCTATCCGCAAAGTCAAAGAACCTTATGGAAATTAGCAATTTAGCAAAACCAAACCGTTATTATGTCCCATTAGATTTTTTAACTCTATATCGGCTAGAATAGTTCTATGTAGTGGATAACAGTTAAATGTTCTTCTATCTTAAACTTGCCTGAAGATTGTTGTTCACCGTTTTATCCAACGTCTAGGTCCAAGAGTCTCTCCAAGGACAAGGCCGCTCGTTTGATTTTACCTGATACCCATAATTTAAATATTTACATTATTCTCCACCCAGCAAAAAGATAAGTCATGTCTTACCGGCGACCGCAGGAATAAACCTTGTCCAAGATGTGAATTAGAAGAACGCGATCCCTAAAAGTGCAACACTCCAAATGAAAATGTTTGCTCTACTTTTTTTGGGCTCACAATCTCAATCTGAGTTGTTCAACCTTCGTCTCCTTTTACTTTTGATTTCTCCAACATTTTTCTGCTCATCCACAACAGCTGAAGAAAGTGGAAGAAAAATCAAAACTTTATTCAATATTTCAATACCTGACACTGCTCGCTTTAACCCTGAGGTCGGTCGCTGGTCACCAATTCATTATCAGCGGCCGATAATCGGCCACAGATTTAATAATGTATTTAATAATTTTGCTCCATTGTTTTCAGAGAGATGAGTACGTTTGTACAGTGAAGCAACTTAATTTGACGGAGAAAGCAGTTTACTTGGAAGAATTTGTCTATTCATTTTCCAAGCATGGGAGTGCTCACCACTTTCTCCTGTATGGGTGTGAGTCAGTCGCTAAATATGCTCTGGACAATGCATACTGGTAATTGGGAACTTTTGGTTAATGGATAATATTTTGAACGAATCTAGTGCCAGCCTATTAACGGATATGAGTGGACATGAAAAGTATGAAATGTTTAACTTCTGATAATAACTAGGTCCTGTAACGCCAAGGGAAAGAGTAGCCTTTGCTCAAAAAGAAAGCACATCCCTCTTGGAATTCCTCAAACAAACTCCAAACGAAATCCGAAAGTCAATGTGGAGGCACCAGCTAAATTTCCAGATAACGTAGCCTATGGAGTCGGTCCACAGTTCGGGATTAATTATTTGATGCTGGAAGTACATTTCATGCCAGTGAAAGAAGGTCATGATCACGGTGATGTACACACCAACGGCGAAGGTGAAGGTAGCCAATCCGGCAGTGAAAACAAATATTATGCACCTGTTCGGAGGAATTATTCATCCGGGATTGTGGCTTATGGCTCAACTTCAAGGTGAAATTATTAAAATGAAAGGATAATGCATAACAATCCAATACTGATATCTTTACAATAGGCCGACGTACTTTGCTGGAATGATGGTCATGGCTGGAGTGGGATTTACAATACCACACGGGCAAAAAAGTTCGATGATTCATGAAACTATTGATAATCAATTTTATGTGATTGGCTAAAATTACTTAGATTTTTCCGTGGACATGAATTGTCAACCCGAACTATCTCAGCCCGTTTATCCATACGCATATTGGGTTCATACACATGACCTTGGACAGGTGGTGTCGGGCTATAGAGTTAACAGGACTAGTGGACAGTTTACTGAATTCGCGAAATGGTCTCATCGCCGACCACAGCCCGTAATTTTGGACTTGAAATTATCAAAATCTACTTTTGCCATATATCCAGGGGACTTTGTTGCTGGGAAGTGTGTTTATGATTCCTCCGATTCTGTCGTTGATGTCCACTGGGGCCCACATCACGGACTGGATGAAATGTGCAACTTATTTCTGTTCTACTTTACATTGTCCCCGAATCCGAAAGATTTATCAATTTCCTGCGTGAATGAGCAATCAAAAATAATTTCTAAACGCTTTCCTCCTGAAGCCTTCGTTCTTCCAGAAATATCGACGCCTTCGCCTTTATCAGCTTTGCCAATGTGCCACGATAAGGCTACTGCATACGACGTTTAAATGTTGTGCTATTTTATGAACTACAATTTGCGACATAATTTTCTTATATAATTCCATTTTTTGTGTATTAACTAATTTGTATAATACAATTATTTGCCACTACTATTTAAACCAAATGTATTAGATATTACGTTGCCGTTTCACTATTGATGAGTAAGCCTCAAATAAATGCATGATTCAAGTTGTTGATATAATGATTCTGCATTTTGATTGTAAATATTTAACACTTTGTCTGCGTATCAGACATTTAAATTAACGCAAAGAGTCCTTAAGTCAAGTAGTAAATGGTAATAAATGGTAATAATTATTATGAGTATGCCTAAATACAAACGTCCTTGTTAATGGAGTCCTGCCTGCCTCACCCGATAATTGTAATTCCTAATATTGTTTTATCTTATCGCTCAGACCAGCAATATTGATTACTTCATTTCATTTTGGAGATAAAAGCCATATCTTCTGTAACAATGAGGCGAGATATTTTTTGCCAATACTGTAGTTTTTAACTCATTAACTCAAACACATTAGTCGTTAAATTAACCACATAGGTGATCATGCGGTGAATACCTATCGACGCTTCATTTGTGCGACATTTGATAAGTTGACTATCTAGATTGCAAAAACTTCAGTTGTACTGGCTTACTCATCTTAGTTGTAATATTCAATTGATTCCTGACGAAATCGGCATGCAAAGGCCTTGCAAATTATTCCCAGTGTGCATAATCATAATTAATTTTTGCATGAATCTTTCGGACGACTCCTTGGGAATATTGATTTCAAGGAAGAGGGTCACTGCACCAATGGAGTTTAATTAGTTAAGTGCTTCCAATTTTTAAAAGCCATAAAGTGCCGAGGTCAGCCACCAGCATTATCCAACATGCAAGGCGTAATGGGAAACTTTTTCAAAACGTATACCACTCCCAGACTGTTGCAAGCCAGAAATTCTCGACTTCAATTATGCTACTTGCTCCAACTAGGGATTATCGTGATACTTTTTGCATTGTTAGTTCTACATTTAATTTTGTTTCATGAATATATTATGAGGTAAAAATTGTAATAATTTATGTTCAATAAACAATAAAGATATGCCATGATGTATCATCAAGCGCACCAACAACGATGTCCTGTCCGAGGTGTTACCACGTTTCAAACTTTTGGAGGATTTTATATGCCTGAAGAAACAATGGAACTCACCGTAAAATATCCGACGATATTTCAAAAGTTTTGGAGTGCCTCAGACATAATAGAAAGATCTGCAGATGGAGGATTCACAGTTCTGAGTAATATTCAAATTACGCCTAATCAAACACAGAAAACGTGTCCAGAGGTAAATTACTACTCAGAATTTTCAAAAATATCTTGACTTAAAAATATATTTTTGTAGAGCCCAAAAGTTCCGAAAAGTATTTGCACAGATGACCCAGATGAGAAAGTGAATGGAAATTTCCCATACACCGACTGTCGGAAGGGGGCCCAGTCCGTGAGTGGACTTCAAACTGGAGACTGCGTCTATAATAGCTTGGACACGTTGAAATTGTAAGCAGACAAATTATGAAAAATGCAGTGTACACATTTTCAAACTAGTTGATAATTCTTTGAATCCTATTTTTATGTTACTAGCCATGACATATCCTTTGGAAAGCCAGGAACAATGACCTGTGAAGTTGAGGGGTGGTGTCCATTGCTGCCCCTGTCCCCAAGTAAATCTCTTCCGAGGTATGGTTTCAGATGCTTTAAGGTAATGACGATCTTGTAAATATTTCTGTGTTTTTCAATTTTATGTGTACACCAGCGAGCAAAATTCTTCGAGTGTGGATGGGGCCGTGTTGGAGTTTTCTAAAAATCTCATAATCCTTCTCAAAACTGCAGCCGATTTTCCAATGTGTGGTGACAAATATTTTGGAACACAAGAAACTTATGCAGGAAAACCAAATTGTACGTATCATCCAAAATATAATCCAAGCTGTCCCTGGTTTACGATTGATGACCTCGTTTTGTACGCCGGCTTCATTTCTTATGCCAATGTGGCATCGACGGTACTTTGCAAAAGCAATCAGTGCAATATGGCATTCCTAATTACTAAAAAATATTCAAAACCAAATTCCAGGGACAAATTTTCCGAATAACAATCAACTGGCAGTGCGATTTCGATTGGAAAGAGAGTTGTGTGCCAACCTATGCAATTTCACCCGTTTTCGGGCGTCACCAAGAATGGGAGTCGTTTTATAGAGAGTAATAAAATGAAAAATGAACATTACACGATATGTCAGGCAAATGTAATAATTTCTAGTAATTAATATATTCCTAGAGAGCCGATTTATCACAGCCAAGGCACACGAACTCTGGTTCGGAAATTTGGACTAAAATTTATTATCGAGCATTTAGGAGAAGGGCGGAAGACGACTTTATGGCTGCTTATGAAAACATTCTCACTAGGATTCCCCTGGCTCTTTATTGTAAATGAAGATTCATAACATTTTTATGCGATATTCTAATTACAGTCCTTTCCATTCATGCATTTTATTTCACCTATCTCCTCCTCTATTGTTTTTAGCCTGGTTTCGTCATAACCCTTTTGTACAACAAGTTCTTCAAAAACATGAATAAGTTTGAGCAGAAAAAGTATTACCAATACACAGAAGACGAGGATCAAGAACAACTGTTGGTTCATGTAGATCCAAACCTGTTGGAAATCAGGACAAAGGTTGTGTGAATGAAAAATAGTTGAAGAATGAAGAATACTCTGAAACTGTCAAATTTATTTTTTTTCTCTTGACACATTGTTATAACCGCTTTTTCATTGTTAATATTATCGTAAGTATGTAAAAATAACAAATATCGGAGTGATTTCGTTTAAATATTGGCGTTCTGTTATTATATAATGAGATAAACAGAATAGATGTACAAGAGGAGGATATTAAATACTTACGTTTACCTATTATTGGCATAAATATATAAACACCTTCTGCGATTTTTATAAAAATAATCAATTGTTTAGTGTTGTAACTTCTTGAGTGTATTAAATTATGGGATGGGGCTAAGGCAGGTACAAGCAACAACAAGATTAACCTAAAGAAACTGACTTCAATCTCTGATTTTAATTACGATCGGCTTAGCAAAATCACGCGAGAAAGTTTTCTTGCCATTGCGGATGTGGGAATTATGTATGTGCGAGTTAGACTTAGAACTGGACGAAACCTCAATGGTAAGGTTTGGATAGCTGTCTGGAAGAATGAAGATTCGTTCAGGGGTAAAAGTGACGGATTTTTTAAATCTTTCTGGAGAATTTGTGTTATAACATTCGTCATCAGATGCCAAGTCAATACATTCAACAGGCGCTTCAGCGGAGGCCCTTGCATGTTCCAGTCTCCAATTGCGAATCCTTTCAAAACGCCGTAATCTTGTCAGGCGTCTTGCTTCCCTAAATTTAACCAGTCTCTCAGCTTCTGCTTGTTGGTATTTCCGTTGTATCTATACATATACAAAAAATAAATTTAACAAAAGTTTTAAACCATGTCTTCATTTAAAAATTTCATGTAGCTCACATCTTCTAAGGTATGCATTGGGATTGTTTCAATGTGAATGGAAGGCTGAATCACCCCTGTAAATTAAGAATTGTAGTAATTTGTTATGCAATCACATATTTCTAAATAAATCAAATTCAATTCCAATTATAAATTTACCAGATTTGCTTGGAATCGGTGTCAGTCCTAGAGCTATCATATATAATAACTTTGACTTTTCTTCTCTCCATCCTTCATTTTTTTGGTTGATGAGTTCCACCGTTCTTGATGATATTTTAGTTTGTCTTTTCACTGTGGGCGTAACATAAAGAAAATGATAAAATAACGCCAGTCAAGTCGTTAGGGTTTATAGTTAGTTACCTTCCGCTGTTTCTGCCGCATCTCGTTTTAATTGTTGAATTAATCGAAGAGAAGCACGGGAAGGTTTACGATGTTTTGTTATTCCTCCTCGTTTGAAACGCTTTCGTTTCTGTGAACATAAAATGTAAAAGTTAGTAAGGCACTACAATTTAAAATTTTTACAAATTACAATTTGAAAAAAAAAGAATTGTTTGTAAAGAAAATATATATTACCACCACTGAAGTAAGCTTTCCAGACATCCACATTTCTGCAAAATTAATTTCTAATAAGAAGATATTCGATAAATAATATAAACTAAAAATGAAGAAAATGTGAATTCACTATTATTAGCAAATTAATTGTTTTCCAATTGCATTCAGCAGAACTTACAATCACTGTGATAAAACTGGTGATTTTGTGTTGGGATTTTGTCAGTACTGCAAGAAATGCCAGCACTCAACACAGAAATGTGCTAACAACTAACATTTTTATACAGTATACCCATATTACCCTATATGACCTAATAAAAAGCATACTAGATCTAAGCGCAGGCGCAGAATACAAAACCAGAGGGCAGCACTTTACACGTGGCTCTATAAATGGAGTACTCAATCTTATTTTGCTTTCTCGACCAATATTTAAATGAATTTGAATTATGTGAATTATATTATATTATTAAAACATTATTTATATTTTATATTATATTATTTATTAAAATATTATTATTAAATTATGTGATGTATGTTATGTGATTTATATGAATTAAAGAATTGCCAACCGATGAGGAACTTTTTTTGATCCGTTATAACTCCCGCGGCTTATAAAGCAACGCATTGTTAAAAATTCAATTAAATTCGTGGCCTTTTTTCTAATGAAGTCAAATGAAATCACGCGACAAACCAAAATTCCTTTCGGTTTTCCATCGTGGGATACTTTCGCATGACGTCCCAGTTCTACTCAAACTTGTGAAAAGCAAATACCAATCATTTACGATGATTTTAACACGTGTGATTTTAACACAGTACAACGCCATTTGCGTTCCATGGCCACAAGTCAGGGCATACAGTACAAAGAATATGCATTTTGAAAAGTGGACTAGGTAGTGCAACTCGGACATGTCTGAGATGTCAAGCTTACCGCCGTGATAGGAACCCACACGAACTGGTCCAGTAATTTCTACTATATTCAAAGGCTGACCATGAGCGACGTTCTGTGCAAAACCTAACATCGAGCGAGACGCGAATTTTATCTAGCATTACCATGGCAGCCTCATTTTAATATGTTAACTGCACCCGGCCGGGGAGAATTTAATTACTCTTTTCACTTCCGCCGTGTATTGCTCAAACTGGTGACGCATTTCCTAATGTTCTAATGACTTTGCAACATTTCTATCGTTTGCCCAACGGTCTAACAGTTTTGCAACGTTTCTAACGTTTCACAATATTATAGTGTTTTGAAGCCTGTCTAACGTTTTCCAAGGTAACATTGTAAAGATTGCAACGCTTAGTGATCCAGTAATTTGTATATAAACTTTACGAAAAAAATATGAACGTGAATGCTATAGTGTCGATTGACCACGGCGGGCTTAAAAAGGTGTGATTTTCCGCTCATGGAAATTGCTAAATTTCGAATTTTATGGAGAAGAATAAATTCGCCGAAATCTTGCACCCATTCTGTTTCAGCAATCAAGACAAACTAAAATTCCCATTCCGGCCGACCTGCTTAAAAATCTCCGTGATACTTTCGAATTTATACCCATAGCTTCACGAGGATTTTGGCATTTTTTGTAAATGTGTGGTGCAAAACTTTGTAATCAGGATTGTTTTTTGAGCTTTTGTTGCATTTGTAATGCCACTAAATTGTATGTGAAACTATTTTGGATGTCGTTTTGTTTGGTTAATCAGCAATAATAAATGCAACCATTTTTAAACTAAAATTGTAGTAATAGCATTCATAAAGCAAGGGGAATTAATTTGGGTTTGAGTTTTATAAAATAACAAGTTTCCAACGAAAAAGAATTTCGAATTTGAGTTTGGGACTTTTATTGCTGAGCCCTTCATATTACCTATGTAGACTTCAAAAGTTACGATAATGCCACTGCGCAAAGATTCGACATGTTAAGAGTTGATCAAGAACCTATGGACAGTTTCAGTCTGTTTAGTAACGTTGTTAACGCTTTCAACTAACTCCTTTCGATTGGCGCCATATTCAAATTTGTCGAAATTTCGACACTGTTTCGATATGACATATGTTGAAAACGGAGGACCCTTCGAGAACAAAATAGGACATGAAAAGAATGCCTGCGACCTCAATATTAGATTTAGAATACAATAAAAACAGATTTCCCAGAATATCTAAACCGTTCGAAAGTTAGGACGGACGGACATACAGACAATATGCTCACATATAGCTCAAGCTACTATTAATTTCAATGTGTATTATATATATGTTAACAATTTATAAACAGTTTATTTTTAATTGTTCTTACCCATTTCGCAATTTAATTAAATACACAGATGTGCGATATAATTTCTGCGAGCTGAAATAATGACCCTCACTCTGTGGAATACTGCAGTCGAGTGAGCAGAATTTTTAACGTCGTACCCCCACCGTTTACGCGGGCTGACTGAATCTCGTTTTTTTTCTAATGTTCACTGTTTTGATTTTTCACTCTCCTCGTGAAAGAAAGTAAATAATATTTTCATTGTCCAACTGCTTGAACGGGCTGGCCTGGAATGAAGCAGGTAACTTTACTACTTTCATTACGGAATGAATATTTGTATTAAACTCCTTCCCTGTTTACTACAAAATTGAGAGAGCATATGCTATCCGAAAATGTGTCCAGTTAACATAATTATAGTTATAATTATAAAATGATCACTTGGCAGAAAGGCCTGCACCTGGCACTTCCCTGTTTACTACAAAATTGAGAGAGCATATGCTATCCGAAAATGTGTCCAGTTAACATAATTATAGTTATAATTATAAAATGATCACTTGGCAGAATTCTGCCAGGCCTGCACCTGGCTGATGAGTATACATAAATCAAGACACATTTTTGTCAACCTGTATGAAATTAGTATTGCCGTTATGTATAAGAAATGACATGGTGCGTAAGTTATTGGTTACATTTTAAAGTTCATTGTGAAAATGTAAAAACCTTCTATTCTATTAGTTAATTAGTAATAAGATTCCCATGTCTTATTAAAATTAATTTGTATTTTAGATGACGATAATGGGTGACCTCATTTGACGGATATCACTAGCCCATAGTGACTAGCGTTGGACAATGAATCATTTCTTGGATAAACGTTACGCAGTCTCGATGTCTTTAATTGCTTTCCCTCAACCACTGGCTCAATACCTTTCCTAATGGCTGTATACTCCACATCGCGTTGCTCAACATTTGAACCGCATTGATTAACATATCCCACCGAAATTGTTCACTAGTTAATACCATCCACAAAGAATATTATGAATTTTTAGACCGAGCTTTGACAGGATGCAGGCGTAACACTGGTTTTGTTGGGAAATTATGAAAATAGATGTATAACTTACTTCAAACTTTGTTGGAATTTTTCCTCAGAATTTTGGCTTGAAAAGTGGTAATGATTTGAAGCAGTGGCAATGTTCGTGCAGTGCTCCAGTGTTTTTGCTATTTTTGCAACATTTGGAACTGGTTAATATGCAAACTATGCCCCCAGAAGAATGGGTCATCCCGTTTTAAAACAGGGGAAGTGGAAGATGGAACCAGCTTTGCGGGTTTCTGGTAAGATGGTTTTATACTCTAACTAATGATATTGCATTGTTATACACTTAAACAGATAAAAGACACTGCACCAGAGAAGCTGAAAACTAATCCGCATACATGATACCAATACTTTCCCCAATAATGCAAGATACTTACAAAAGTTACAAAGATGAAAACTTCTATTTCTTGTTTCAAAAATTCGTATACGGGAAACTGGTCACGGGATGAAATTTCTCGCCTCACGTTCCAAACAAATCTAAATAAATTTTAGATCCCAGTATATATTTTTAGCTGATAATGTTGAATCCCTAACATTATTGTTAATCGGTCAGCAGAAATTAAGTCTTTGTGACGCCCATAACCCGTTGCTTATCGCGGAAAGCTCATTTTGACAACTAAAACAAGCTCCAAAAGACCCAATTATTACATGGAATTGGTTTTTCATACGATTTTCTCCAATAAGTGGCATTTAATAAATAGAGATTTCCACAGCATAGCTTAAAAAATATATTCACGCCTTTAGAGCTATTTGCGTAGTACTTAATAACTTATGCTTACGGGCCAACATCCTGCCTGATTATGCCATACAAGTAATTTTTACTCCATTCATTCATATTTAAAAAAAATTTAAATGCTTTCACCAAATCAAGCTTTCTCTCAATATAAATAATGCAGTCAGGCTTTCCAGACATGCGATTGTCTTCAGAGTATTTTGTGTAATTAAAAGGTGCATTAATTTTTTATAATTTCAATCTCCATTTAATTAAGAAAATAGAAATTGTTGACAACTTCACTTTTAGGCTTCAGACAAATCTCTCTTTGTTGAATCTAGTCACTCGCATTAGTGCATCATGGCAGAGCTTTATAGTAATAACTAGCTAGTGGAGCTTCGAAGAGATAAGTCAAGAAAACAGAAAACGAAGGTTTGATATGAAATGATGATCATACAGCAGATATCTGTATCTCAATATACATAAGAATCGACTGAAAACCATCAAATCAACAGTCTTCTTTACCCATTCTTTAAAAACCAGTTTCTACCAGAATAATCTGGTTAGCCCCGTGTCACCAACTATTACCATCTCTTCCTGTGAGGTTATCGAGACACTGCAAACAAGTAGACTGAGACGATCACACTTATATACAGCTCACTGCAACTTGTTGCAATGCAATATTACGAGATTGAACAACTTAACTGGTTGCGTTTATAACAGTTTTATGAACAAGCTTCCATATTGATTAATTAACGCAGGAACTTTTTTATAGTTGCAGATTAAATGGGAAAAAGTTGTTCCGTACCAAAAGTGATAGTTCGGTCAGACTTTTGTTTGTCGAGCATATGTATATTAAGATTGAGATCAGATCATGTTAGGTTATTCATTGATGTGTTTTTGGAGATCAATTCAGGAAGATCACGACATGTCGAGCGTTGCTCTCTTGGAACAAAATATTGTTAAATTCTGGATTGGCCAATATTTGCATCAAGTTGATGGCATCGACCCACTTTAAACTCAGGCGTATTAAGTTATTAACAAGTCCAATAAACCTGGAGACTCGAAACTTCGACTTATCTCTATATCCTATCATGTGCTTGTGCGAGTTCCTGGTATACATTTCCATTTCTAATGCAAGTTCCGGGAAGTTTTACCGTCTTNCTTGTGCGAGTTCCTGGTATACATTTCCATTTCTAATGCAAGTTCCGGGAAGTTTTACCGTCTTATTTTCATTCCTACAAGTTGGAATAAAATATATTCATGTAACCACCGTCTTATTTCGGTTGTCGAAGGAAAGCTATCTAAATTAACTAATAAGCCATAGGAATTGAAATTACTTCCAACACCATTGGCTCTTTTATATTCCCCAACAGGATAGTTAAAGTTGTCCTCGTACATGCAATGAAAGTTAATGACTTCCGAATATATACTCCAGATTTGGAACTGCGTTGTTGTTTGACGCCAAATCAAAGTCGTTGAACAATATGTGGAGCATATTTGAAAGAGGGAATAAGCATCTCGACGAATTTGGTTTTCAATTATATCTGGCTGGCTGGTGTAATTACTTGCAGACAGATAAAGCTCTGAACAGATTTCCTTTTTATAATGGTAAGCACTGCTCGAGATATGGGAAAGAGCGTGACATATCAAACTGTTCTGTCTGTTCTGCATCTGCACTAATGGGACTCAATAATACCAAAGTGAGTTAAAATTAAGTAAGCGAGGTAAGGTCCGTGTGTGTCGAATAGCTTTAGTTCTGATTGGTGGATCGAATTTTTAGCATGCAGTCGTCATGTGCCACCCCATTTACACCATTAGATGTGTTTTGTATGGTGGATGGAACTTTGGAACTCAAAATAATGTTTTACCATTTGTAATTTACCATCAAATGAATGGTTATGGTTCTTGTGTATTCAATGTATTGAATTATCATTTAGATGGCAGGAAAATTATTACATCTCATGAGGAAAATGAAAATTTGTGTATGCCTTTTACAAACATGACTGATACTTCGTTCTAAATGCTTCTAATGCTATATATTGGCGTAATGGGATATTGTGTCGTGTCTTGTAGGGTTGAGGATAAGCGGTTAACTGAATTTATACACTTCATGTTTTAGAGGTGGACTATGGACTACTTTGGAACGGTAAAAATTAAGAAAAATATTTGCGTTTATTGGTCTTCCAGACGGGGGAAGTGATTGATGATTTGCATTTGAACTTATTTGCGAATTCTTATTACAAGCTTTGTTCACCCATGACCGACAAAGTAACATTCGTCCTGATTTCCGGACAATACTATGGCTGATTCCGAACCAGTAGATGAATGTCCACTTTCGCTTCCATCAGCTGACAGGGACGGAGGACATTTTCTTTTAACATAGTAATTGTTGGAATCAATAATTAAGATGACTTATTAATTTTTCCCTTAAAGCAAATAATTATCCAAAATCCAAGAGCTCTTCAGATTCATATAAAGAGAAAGAATTCAGGAGGTTTCTTATCCCAGCATTTGTTTCTACAAAAGTGAAAGCAAAGAAAGATTTTCCCATAATGCTATGAACTTGGTAGTCTGGGTTGAAGCATAGTGCATTAGAAGTTTTACAGTGTTGACTGTTGATTCAAAATCCATCTATGATAGTAATGGAAACCTTTTTTTAGTTTTGTGCTTTCACTCGCCATTTTTGAAGCTCATATTTCCAGATTTCCCTGACTCAAATTTTTGTTTTCTTTGTGCCGACATAGACAGCTATCGCTCTGACCACTCCGGTCTATGTCATGCGTTCCCGTGCAAGTGTATTAAGAAAGTTATAAAAGGATTGACGTCACCAAGCAAGAAAATCGAAGTTGTCACCAAGCTTGTTATGTTGCAGATCATTCGTTCCAGCACTTAGGCTAAAAGAAAGTCGAGGCTGTGCTAGTGCTCTGTTATAGGTGAGCTGCCATGCAGAATGTAACGTAACGACCATTTTATGGACACGAAGGTAAAAAAAATTGCCCCATTGTTAATAAAACCACAGGTTTTCCTCCATTAGTGAAAATTACCAGCATAATCTTGGTATCAATAAACTGTCATGTTGTAAGTACAGCTTTGTCTTTAGTAAGCGGTAAGATGAAGGTGACAAACTTTCACCACCTTGAATTAGAAGGAAAGCTGCTGGCCTTAACGGAATAATTATACCACACATAAGTTCGACATTGAACAGTAGCCGACACTAACCATTTGTAGACAATCAATTTTCTTTATTCGTTCAAGAGTAGTGGAAGTTCTATGGCTTATTGATGGTATGCACATGTTTCACCTCTGCCAATTGCAGACATTGTTAAGCTAATTGTTGCATGGCATTGCAGTGACATTTGGATTTAATTACATTATTTGCTTTGGACTTTGGAGGCTGATATGATACGTTAGCTTAGTGTTTAGCACGTAGGAGGAAAAAGTGCAAGGAATCATTTTAACATGTTTAGCGTTTACAACCCCGGAGCTTGACTTTCAATTAAAGTGTTTGACATTGAGTTAACATCTCAAAATGAATTCATTACAATTTAAAGTTGCAACTATATCACTTGATGTGATTCCAGGATTCCATACTCATTCAACTGGGTTTGCTCGCTATTGACTCCGCCTTCATTCCGGCCACACGGATCAATTAGTTTAAAAGGAGCGTTTGCAATTATAATTATACATACGGTTATGCTACTATTTGTTACTTTAGGGTCCAACATTTCCCTAGTTAATGACGGTTAATATTAATATTGCGAATTGTAAACCGTACAGGTATAACTGGGTGCATAATTATTCATACTCCACACATGAATTCTTTTGTCATGATAATAATTTGTGTCCTAAGTTGTGCCAACTCACGAAACTTTTACAATTTATTCAAGAATTTAACAAGAGTATTGTGCTAGTCTACCTATGTTGAAATTTATATTCCATTCATTGGTGAAGAATGATGCCAAACTTATATTTTATTGTTATCCAGTCACTTTATTGCTCTGCATGTTGCAAACATGCTAACCCTTTGGACAAAGCGGATGATCATTATAATTTGTTAATTGAATAAATTCATTACAAAGCCGATACGTATAACTCTTAATGCCACGTTCCTATGCAATGCAAAATGACTTGTAAATTTCGAGAAAAATTTAATTCGGCTATTATTGCTGCTCATTTCTGTGAAGTGAACACTTTATTTTATCTTTGGTAAAAGCCGTGATAATGATTTACTGTAATGTTTCTTTAAGTAAGTATTTGCTGTACATAAGCAACTTGATTTACAAAGAAGTATTACAATGTCAGACTTGAATACGGGTGGTTAGTGACCAGCTTCTTGGTACGGACGGCCTGTTAAATACGTTATTGAACCTCTTGTTCTAACCGCAAACTCACCTTCAATTTAATGCTCTTCTGTAGGTGGCAACAACTGAATTGATTTTTTGTAGCTATGTCTGTTACGTATCATCCACATAACTATATGAGTACAAGAAAGTCATTTGTTTTTTTATGTTTTCATAATATTTTAACTTCTAGGAATTTTAGTCTGCATTTTATTGTATTTGAGTAAGTCTGTCTGGGGTGGATTATCTCGGTGAATGCTCATAAGGATTCGCTAATTTTGATTTTTTTTACAATGTAACTAATAACCGTGACTTTCCTTTCACGAGTTGAATCCGTGCCGTTTTTTTGTTATACAAGACGCATAGAAATTAATTGGTTGTATGGTAATGGACATTGGGGACATATTGCCCTGCTTAATCTGCAATGATTCGCAATATTATATTGTTGAAGTAAACACAATAAACACGCAATTCACTCCATCCCAGATGTAAAATATTTTTCGTCATCTCCTGTTTCTGATTATAAATCGCCATAATTTGAAGTCCAGTAGCCAAACTCCGTTGCCTTTTCATCCATAAAACCTGTAATAGTCATTGACTTAAAATATATATGAAACAATTGTACTTTGCCGTCAGTTTCCAGTTAAATTAGTCTCCACAAAATGAACTTTGCTCCGCGGTCCCATGCGTTTTTTTCCTGCTTGTAAATAACTGGATGAGCATGCAGTTTAATTTTCTCAATAGCCATAACGGAAGAGTTTAGAAAGATGTGCGTAATAATAATGTTGTTAAAAATTGGTGCAAAGTGTTTTCGTATGACAGGCAATCCATTACACAAACGAGTTGAAAACATTCAATATATTTGTCATGATAGAAAGAATGAGGTCTGTATGCGATGCCGAATTTATTTAACAGCAAATTTATTCATATTGACAAAGCCATGCGCTTTATGATACTCTAGCAGAACAATAACGCTCTTGATTTGAATTACGTTGAATGTCATGAAATGTGCAAATATTTAGGAAAAGTCAAGTGATCCCCTCTTATTTGACCGTATCGTACAGATGAATGGATGTTCATGCATGAAGAGACACATTCAGTTGTACTGTGATTAGGACAGCATTGTTTCATAAAATGTCTCTCAAACTATCTCAACTCTTTGATGAGTGTCCCACAGAAGGTTTGGCAATATTTGGCATAAACACGTAGGCACTTGCATATCGTCATTCACAAAGTGGTCACAAACTATGTACCATGTATAGACAATTGACGTAACAAGATATTTTGTCCTCATTGACAGCTACCCAACCATGGACCACCACGTTATAACCACATATGTAGTAGTAGTTGAAGTTAGTATAATTGATACAAAAGTGACAAAAAATTGATGGCTAAGCTAAAACTTTTAGTACTCTTAATCCGTGATGAACTTCATCTAGCAAAAAAAGTTTTGCACGAGTAGAGAGGAGGACGCGATTGAATGATTGTGTGAAATTAACACAACTTTAGTTAGATTATCTAGAACTTATTTAGAACTACTGCCTAAGTAATCATTTCAAGTGCTAAACAACTATAAATGGCAAAAAGCAATGTAGTTATTTCATTTGAAATGTAATGACGTTAGCACTGCTACTAGTCGTTTAACCAGATTTTGATTTAGAATCTAACTACCTTAAGACTGGTTAGGATTCCATATTCTTGTACTATCATTGTCGAGAAACTGATCGATCTTATAATGTGGCGAATTTCATTCCTTGCCTTGTTGTCGTACGTCCTTTTATCATTCGCAATTTATGTAGCCGTGCAATAATGTATTGCAATGCAATATCTACAATACAATAATGGTTGCAACCACAATATAACCTTTCCTAAGGTTGAAAGAAACACGTTGGAAAAGTTGTCCACTATCAAAGTCAAAGCAGTTATTGGTTAGTTACAAATTGGTGTTTGCCCAGACCTGACTCATTGTCAGTCTGCATACTTGGATTTGAGTAATATTTGGGGTTTAAGCAGCGCATCACAATATTCGAAGAAAACATTTAATTTACGGAGAGAATATTAATCCTAATATTTAACTGAATTGACGATACCAGTGTTGAAATAAAGTACAACTTCACCTTTAAGTTGAATGCCGTGAGACATCCACTTTTGTTTTCAAGTAATTAAGGACTTTAAGTAATTCTGGATCAAGACACCAATTCCAATACGGATACATCAATCTGCTGTTTGACACTCATAAAACCTGTCAGATGACAACTTTCTGTAATGAATGATTGAATTAGTATTCTTCCAAGAAACCACGACCAATTTCCAGTTCTTAAAATAGCTACAACGCAGTGTAGTGCAACAACATTGTAATTGACAGGAGTGGGTGGGTGACTGGATATTACCTTAATTTGCTTCCACCCCACTCATTTACTTTATCTCCAAAACTCATTAGGATCAAGAAAATGTGAGGATTTTTGTGAACTCATTACAACACAAGACTTGAAAATAAAATCTCCACCACTTGTGTTCCATTTTTATCAAGAAAGACGCAATAATTTTACTAATGCGATGAAGACTTAATATTGGCTATATTGCTCCCCGAGTTATTCTTATTTTATTACCTAGCTCACACATGATATTAATATATAGGAACAAAGATACATTATTATTATTATATGTCTTCCATGACTTTGTTCGACTCCGATACTGGAGAGTTAGATTACTTTTCCTTGTCCTGGAAGAGTCAACTAATAATATCAGTGCATTCCGTTAAAGAAAACCTTTGTTTGGTGTTGATTTGACTTGTGCAGTTGCGTGAGATTAGTCCTTAACCATAAACAGATAGTGAGTGCATGCAATACTGGTACTTTATGTTCAGAACAGTATTAAATTAATGCGGATGAGCATCCCAAATTGGTTGTAGGTGGGGGACAACTCCAGTGCTTCATGCAGTTTGAGGGGATGAGATACATAGATGGATGTCACAGAATTACTGAGATATAGATAATACCGTTGAAAGTATCGGTATGAGTGATGATTTTGATGATCCAGCAAATAACATAACTACATAACATTGCACGAGTCAAGTTACAAAATATGATTGAATTGGTTTGGAGCTCAAGTCGAGTAGTTTGGTTGATGAGATGAGCGTTAGTTTGGATTTTTTTGAAGCTTGTTCAGATACGTATAAGACGAGAAGGAGGTGAAAGGTTGGGTTTAGTTGGTCTGTTGTTTCTGCCCTGCTTACTTGATTCATCTCACTCGTCTTCATCTCAAATCTCTCAACTTTCCATTCCACGAAGGAATATATGTTTGTATTCTTCATTCCATCTCAATCTAGTCAATCCTAACATCATCGCCAAGGATTGAATTGGATTCGCTTAGTTACTTGAGTATCATCTCTGGAAGAAATCATTCGATTAACTCAAACTCAACTGGTTGGACTAGTTTCTTCTTGGAAAATAATACACAAGTTACACAAGAAATAAGGACAGCCAGTGATAAAACCACCTGTGTCCTAAGAATTCAGGCAGAGTGTGGTGTTGGTTCTGGGTAGCAGTTTAAATCTTTAAAGAAGAATTGACGCGCGTGCAAAGTGGCAACACTTTTTGTGTTCAGCAAACTTTTTTGTACATTTTACTGACTTGATTGACCAAGGCTATTTAAGCCCAAGCTATGGTGGAATATGGTCGGCAACGATAAGAATAGAGTAAGACGACGTAGCAGTGGCAGTTGCAGCAGTAGCAGTTTGCTCCTTACCGTTCAAAAACCTAAAAACTCCTCCCACTATCAAAAGAACATTGAGAAACAATTTCAAACCAGTGCAGATATTGAGAGAGGTAGAACTTTTGGATTTTCGGCTGCTTGTGATTATAAACAATATTCATATTTCGAACAGAGAAAGCCACAATCCGCCCTGTCGTGAGATGGTTGGTGAAAACTAGTGGTGTGATTATGATAGAAAGTGCCATTAATTTATTACCAACTTACCCTCTGAATATATTTCTCGCGTCCCTACGACTTTCACTTTACTACCGTCTCAGTGTCTGTAAACCTAGCACCTAAAAAAACTTGTCTCCCTCCAAAGTGGTGCATGTCTGAGAAACTGTGATTCCGAATTAATTAAGTAGTTGTGCGTGATATCAGAAAGAAAAGGATACAAGCAAGACATCCGCATAAAATAACACAACAAGGTCTCTTCACCTCATTGTCTCGTGATTGAATTTCTTATACTGCTGGCAGTTAATGAAGACAGACATGACTAATCACTAGTTTAATATTATGATAATGATCAACTAATTAAAGGCAGAGGACCAAGGAAGCCGTAATAGACTGACTAGATTGATTTAAGTCCAAGTACCAAGTCCAAATAAATTACACTCTTCTCATTGGTTCATGTTCATTATTATTCTTAAAAGGGATACATAAAAATATAATAAATTAAACCATTCTCCAATTCGGGCTGGACCCTTGACTTGACTATCTGATAAATAATCTTTAAAATTCTTGTCTCTTATCGTTCTATGCGAGGCTCTATTTGATTATAGATTATTATTCTTTGTACATTTCCTCAATCCAATCGTGTCATTCCATACATCGCCTATTTACAAGTAAATACTTTTTAGACTGATATGAAATTAACACTTGGTCAATCACAAAATATCCTTGTTTTTCCCTTCACTGGGTAAATCACTCATCCCAGAAATTGATTCGGACATTGAATTCAACCTATAATTTCTCATCTACCGTCTCACTCTCACCTCTTACTACTACTAACTAATCCACCGTCTTTGTTAAAAGTGATCTCGATTTTTTGTATCTTCTCAAGATAACTTTTGTTATTTGTGCTTCGACATTCTGCAGTGGCAGTCGTTATTTGAGTGTAATTACTATTATTCTTCTGTGCTCTGCAATTGTTAGTACGAAACCAACTTTCAGAGATTGTGATAACTATAATTTAAACATTGATTCAGAGTAAAGTCTTATCGGTGAGAAACTGAACAAAATACACAAAAATATTATTTTTTGATTAAACAGCCCTGTACTTAAAGTGCTTTGGTTGTTTGGCTGGGATTGGGATCAACTTTAAGGAAGTTCCTTAACTGGACTCTGTCAATAAACTGAGTTCAAGATTTGATTGTTTAAAGAGCTGATTAAATAAAGTTGAGACTTGAGACAAGATAAGGAAATACATAATCAACCAAGACTGGAGAGCTCAACAATCACTGACTCTGGCAATCAGAGGGTTCCGTGTCTAAGTTGGGGTGGGTGTGGATCGGTGGGTGGGCCCACCATTCCATTCCATTTGTCTGTGCTAGGAAAGAAATTGTGATTTAAAAAAATAACAGAAATATTTTCGCTTTCTCAATAATCCAAGAAGTTTAGACGTAGACTACTTTCACATTGCTCCATCTATAACTTTGTCTCAATTAGAGGGATTTAGTTCCAAAAACATTCTAACTACCATTAAATAGTTATTAATGTGCAATGCATAAAATAATAATAAAATATTGTTCTATCAATAATACATCTTGACCTGCTTCACTAAAAGATTATCAAATGACTGATTGTTTTATCTACCTTACAAAACTTGAGATTTAAAAAACGCGTTTCCAATATATAATGTGCGTGGGATTGTGTGGTGTTAAGAGGGACGAGTAGACTTTCTCCTTGATTTTTTCGGAAAATTTTACCCAATTGAGACTGTGTTTTGTGGATTCGGTTCGAGAAAGATAAAAAAATATTGCTGGAAAGAACGTGATTCAGTTGTGTTAAGAGAGCAATGCATAAAATAATAATAAAATATTGTTCTATCAATAATACATCTTGACCTGCTTCACTAAAAGATTATCAAATGACTGATTGTTTTATCTACCTTAAAAAACTTGAGATTTAAAAAACGCGTTTCCAATATATAATGTGCGTGGGATTGTGTGGTGTTAAGAAGGACGAGTAGACTTTCTCTCCTTGACTTTTTCGGAAAATTTTACCCCAATTGAGACTGTGTTTTGTGGATTCGGTTCGAGAAAGATAAAAAAATATTGCTGGAAAGAACGTGATTCAGTTGTGTTAAGAGATTTGCCAACAACTCCTTCCTACCCTGCGTATCAGGATCTCTTGGGAAAATTGGAAAATTTTAATTCGATCAATCAACAATGGATGACTACAGAGTTGGATATTTGCTTGCGAGCATGGCTTCTCCATACAATGGGCACAGTAAGCAATAAATAAATACATGAACAAACCTGTAGATCGTATCATATTTACTAATTATTTACTCACATAAATATAATTCTTGCGTTAAGTCACTATCTCAATACAAATTGATTCTTGAACAAAGTACAAGGATTTCTTCCAGCCATTCGCATATTTTTAGAATAAGAATGTTCTGTATTTGTTATGCCGTTAGGGAAAAAGAAGTCATTGAATAGGTATGGTTCTCGGGATTAGCTTTATGGAGGAATTTCTAACTACAATTTAAAATGAACGAGGTCAGTCAGCGTAGTAATAACTTGGGACACTACAATAGCATGTGTTGTAGTAATGCATTAGTAAGTAACCCACAGAACAATCTATAATCCATCTACATTCTGCATCATCCATGCATTATTGATGAGAAAAAAAGTTAAGCAGCAGCAGCCATACTACACAACCACAGATATGTACAACATTATTATATAAACGTAAAGTTATGAAGTCAGCAATCTGTCCCAAGGTCGTGATTCAGTTGTCGTAAAATCGGTGGCGATTATTTATTCCGTCCTTTTTAGATACATACGTAGACTCTCCATTTTTAACCTGGTGACTAGCACTACTTAATTATGCTTTTTTATATAACTGCCTAACGCTGCTTTACTCAAAGTACGTTAAACACTTGCTCTGTTAGATTTACACATGTCCGTAATTGTGGTTTGATGCTTAAATTGCCACTTTTCCAATTTATCCATCAATACAAAATTCCCAACTCCTTTCTTCCTTTTTATCTACATTGGCATACGTCAGATTAAATTGTCACTCCCACTATTAGCGATTTGAGAATTTGACAATGTCTGTGGCAATAATATGTGCGGCAGGATTTTGAAATTTTAAGGGAAAATAAATATAGTTTATGAGCAAGCAGTAACTTCATGTTTAAAGATGTGAGCAAACTCTTGTAATTTGCTTGTAATAACGATAAAAAAGCTAAAAATGGAGTCTTCGCCCTTTCAATTATCATAGTTTGCAGCTGTCATTGTCGTGGTGTGGTGAACTCGTTTCATTAATAATACATCAAAGACGGATGGCTGTAGATTTTTTGTGATGCAGAGGCATCATTTTGACGTTGACGAATTTTCGTGGAATCGTCCTGTCCACCGATATTTATGCCACGCCATGAAAAAATTGGATTTTCCCTGTTCCATGTAATTTTGTGCGAATTTGTATTCCTAGTATATCGCTCAACACAATAAAATAAAAGTGGACCTAGTCCTAGTCACCTACCACCCACCAGTGACCAGTTAATAATGTGCATTCCCATTTGCGCTGTCTATTGTGTAAAACTCTGTTTAGTTGTTTAGCTGGTTTCTGATTTTTTTGCAATTAATGGGACTTTCAGTTTTCACTTTTTAGTATCTAAAAACTTTATCAGTTTAATCGGCATGAATCACTGAACATATTTTGATGTTTTTTAAGCATTTTGTAGTTGGTGGGGTATTTCCTGACAGAAATTTTTATTTCAAAATAAGTAGCTGAAAAGTAAGCTTCTTTTGCGTTTTTATGATTTAAGCCATTTCTATCCTGTCGCCAAACGCTTTCACCGTAATTTAATTAAACTAATGTTAGTCACCTCAAGACTTTCTCGTGCAACATTTGCCCGTAATTGTTGAGAAAGGTTCAACAGCCAAATCACCTTCCAATTCAACTCTAATTTCGCATGCGTAATATTAATTTTTAACTATCTGCAAGTCCACAATGCATGATTTACAACAAAAGTCGGTGATGATTTCAACTAATCTTTTTAAGCATTGGAATTGCAAATTATATGTAAAAAAAATTGTGGTAGTAATTAATTCTTGGCATTAGGGAACGTAAAATTCATTCTGCTCTCTCGGGGTGTGTCGTTATATAAAGAGTGGAAAACTATTATATTTAGTGCATACATAAAACATCTCCCATATAATATTCTCATAAGCATATGAATGTACATACATGCCACTATAACGTGCTTGAGTTTAGATGGCTTATTAGCATTAGTATTAGTTGAGCCACTTTATATTGCACTAACACAAACGCTTTAAATCCGCAATGGTTATGGTTATCGTCGATTCTTAATGGGTCGTTGGTGATTGTCATTCAATAGTCCATTCCATTGTTCTTGCTCTGTGGTCGGATCTTGCAAAGCAATTCCGTCATTGGATGCTTTTCGACGTTGATGTTCGCGACACGGTCCAGATGCACGGCCCAAAGGACAACTTAACGACGACGACGACCACCTCGAAAAAACTTTCTGCCTTCTATTTTATGCCAATTAACGTACACTGTTATTCGTAGCATTCTCATTATGTCAAATATATCCTCCCGCATCTATAATCATGCATGCGCCGAGGCAATTGTTCTCATTCACCATTTTCCATACACACAACAGATTTCGGATTAAGCAGTACATGCAGAGTTAAATGGTTTTCAACGCTTATTGGGAGGATATATATATATATGTCGGTGATTGGGTGACGTAAACCCTGATCCTTCTGGAGGTCGTCAACTCTTTCGATACTCTTTGCTGTTATGTTATGTTAAGCTGATATCTGGATTGTTCTGAATTATTTCATAGTATGGTAGAATCAGGACTTGATTGCATGGCCACAATATTAATCTAAATATGGAGGCATGTTGGTTATTTCATGCCACTGGACGAATAGTAGGTCACATCGGATGAATAGTCTTTCATTGAATGGTAAAAGCTTTCCTTGGATGCAAGTGGGGATAATGGTGGTGGGTGGTATAGTATTATCACACAGAGATATATGGGCATCCTAGTCCCGATTAGGAACGAATTAATATTGCTTCCAACCAAGATGGTATCATATTACTTTGTAACTATTTAATTCCGGGCTATCATATTTTACGTATGTATGACATGATGAGGGATCGAGTGGTTTTAATACTCATTCAATTTGTGGCTCCAATTTCTAACTAGGTTGTTTGTGCATAAGCTCAAGATTTTCTTGAACTGATGTAGTCCGACGATAATTAAAGAGTATGAAATGAAACAAGTAGCATCCGATTTCAAGCAGGGTCTAAATTAATGACATCATAAAAATGTCTCATGCGAAAGGAGAAAGAAGTAAAAAAATAAAAAAATATGTTGACATTTAGTTTATTATTGGCAATCAAAAGTTGTGTTTGTTTAATTTCCCTTCAAAAGTTTTAAAGCATTGAGACCGGTTCGGCGCCGACTTTCTCCGGCTTTCCTTTTTTTGTTTTATTGCCCATTTATGTACTTCTTCAATCGGACTGAATGAAGGATTGTTTTTCATTTCACTCTCATTTATAAACATGATTAATCTTCTACGTTATATATATAGATAGTTCAAAACTTTCCAACATTTTCAGGTGGCATACGCACATCACAGGAGCATTGCACACTATTTACTTGTCGTCTACGAGAGTAGTAATTCCTCGTTTGGAGAAATCAATAAAAAAAAATATGTGACAACTCGTCAACGCAGGCATGAGTCTGCATGTCTATGATATTCATTTTACTTTGTATGACTTGGAAGGAAGCTTTCCTAATTGAGTTGTAAATTTCCATTGGCCAATATATTTCTCAATAGAACTAATGCGCTTAGCCAAGTAAATGAGGACGGGGGTGTGTTCGTTGACGTGTGCAGTTTAATCTGGTGGAAGAAAAAGATTATCATCATAATAAACATACATTGCATCACGAGGTCAACCCGTTCATCTTTTTATTTCTGTTTTCCATAGGGAACATGTCTTCTGAGGTCAGGATGGCCCCACGTCCTGCCAAAACGGGGGCATGGGGACATGGACTATTGCCAAGTCCTATTGATGACCCCTCCTCCTGCTCGGACAACGCTTCTGACAATTCCGATAAAATTGAGAGCTATTGTCAATCACAGACTCAAGGAAATGGGAACAAAACTAGGAAACGGAAAATTGTTGGAGGACCTTCCTTCATGAATTCAGGTGGTCCTCTGCATGACGGTACAAATCGTGGACAACAAATACACGAATCCATAGTACAACACCAGCAACAGCAGAAGTTTGATCAGAAGGATGCTAACGAATCCAGAAACAGTCTTACCCAAGGTGACACACGCTCCATATTCATATGCTTCCTTAATTACCTACATGTTTATCATCTTCTTTTGACGTCTCCATTACTTCTAATGCTATGAATTGACTCATTGTCTTCTTGAATCCCAGGTCTCTGGACTGATGCAGAATTAGCGGCGGACTTTGACGGTTCATTGTCTGGATTGGGAGCGGATTTGTCGACGTCTTCTTATGACATGTCCGAAGCGCTTTTAGCTCTTCCCACCATTTACCATCAACAAAGGGCTGCTGCCGCCGCCGCAGCCGCCGCCGCAGCAAATAATGCCCAACAAAATCAAAACAATTCAATGGGGTAAGTTTCTGAAGTCAGATTTTGCATGGATTCATTTGGCAAAGCGTTAAAGTGACATAGGATTTACCAAAATGCAAATCACTCAGTGTATCAAATGTAATCAACAGTTAGATAATGTGCAATGATAACGACCATTCATCATGGCCGTAGTTCCCAAGCTTGTCATTCACCAGTTATAACCGCTATTTTTGCACTCTGCAGCTCTGCATATCCGAAAAACGACTCTGGTCTTACACCCCTTGGTTCATCTCATCTTCATGGGGGCTCCTCTGTATCCCTACCGGGTGATTTCCAGTTTGACCATCAACAACAGCAACAACAACAGCAAAATTCTTGCCAACAAAATAACGGCGGTACCGGAACTGGTCATTCTCTTCCACAGGAAACAATGCATTTGGATTGTGAGCGAAGGTAAAGCACGAGTCGTGCTGCACGACTTATTTTATTTTGCAGGAAATATTTTATTCCAACTTTTTTCATAACATGTTTCAGATTTCAATACGTTTTGGCTGCTGCAACTTCAGTTGCAACAAAAGTTAATGAGGAAACATTGACTTACTTGAATCAGTGTCAACCGTATGAAATTAAGTTGAAGAAATTAGGAGATTTGACTGCATACAGGTATTTTATTTCCAGGAATTTCACAGCTCATCATAAAATACATATAAATTTTTATTCAGTTTTACATTTCATTGAATAACATAATGATAATGGAGTAAAGTAGCAATTTGTCGGATTACAGGGGCGTCGTGTTTCGTACCGTGGTTCGTCTATGTTTTCATGATCGTAGATTGCAGTTTTCAGAAAGAGAGCAACTGGCTTTATGGGAGGAGGCTCACCCAAATGATCGAATACTTCAGGTAATGTGTCATTAACCTTGGCACATTATTTACAAAATGCATTGCCTTTCTTTGGCTTGATTGTCGTGGTTCTTGGTGTTTAGGTGGACTTACCTCTGTCATACGGAGTTAGTTTGGTTCCTCCATCATCGGATAACCCATCCAATGTTGTGTCCTTCATGTGGGAGCCACTCAAGGAAGTTGGACTGTACATCAAGGTCAACTGCATCAGTACCGAGTTCACTCCGAAGAAACATGGGGGCGAGAAAGGTTAGCCATTGTTTTACACCAAATGCATTTCTTATGTTTAAGCCGATTTTTGTTTTGCTTTAATTTTCAGGAGTCCCGTTTCGACTCATGATTGAAACTTATTCTCATTCTGATAACGTCCAAAGACTCCATGCGGGTGCCACTCAGATAAAAGTGTTTAAACTGAAGGTAAGGTCGTTTAGTACTTTAGCGAGCTATAATTGCCAATAATAATTTGTTTTGTGTGTTCTAAATAAATACCTAATTCAAAACCTAAAGGGAGCAGACCGAAAACACAAACAAGATCGGGAAAAAATTCTGAAGAAAACGCCAGGAGAGCAAGCAAAGGTAAGCCATTATGCAGACCTGAAATAAGAGGTACCCGAATTTGAACTAATTAGTTTTATTTTCATTTTTAGCTACAGCCATCCTACGACTGCACCGTCCTGTCGGATGTATGACTTGTTTTATGTTTTATATGAAACAGTATAATATTTATTTTTTACTTACTTACGATGGATCACTGTTTTGCTTTTTCTAGATCTCGTTAGAATCCCTAGAATCCCCACCACCAGCCATTCAGAATCAGAGCCATAACCAAGCCCTGCTTTCACCCACATACTCCTCAGACCATCCAATTGCTGACTCTCCAGAAAACAACTCTCATTCTCCAGGAAATTTGAATGCAAATGGAAATCATGGTAGCACACAGACGCCTCCGGGACCTAGAACTGGACAAAATAATAATGGGTCCGCTAATTTCTCTGCACACTTCTCTCCAGAAGGAGTTCGTCGATGGTTAATGGCCAATAGGTAAATATTTTGGGTTCGTAGTTTACTGTCGCGGTTAAATTTTTACCGAATATTTTAATCACTATAATTTGCCAAACAGATTTGCATCGACGAAGACTTTGTGGGATTTCAGCGGTGTGGATTTACTGCGACTGGGAAAAGAGGAATTAATTGAAATTTGTGGACTACCAGAAGGAATACGCCTATACAATGCTCTGCATTATAAAATTACATTTTTCGTTCTCCTGTCTACCACACCTAAGGTTTGACTCCTGTTTCACTTGACAAATCTGTTTAAATGTATTGTATTTATTACATTAATTTCTCATTGACGCAACAGGACTCTCATCACGACCTGTCATCCAGGAGTCCACATCATCAGGAGAGTGAACCAATTTACCATCCAATTTGCTTGTCTGCACCATCCATTTCTGAAATGACCTCTGTAGTTGGATCCATGTTTTACACCCAATTCCCAGGAGAAATTGCCGTTGAACGTTTGCTGTTTTCAGTTCTTGCTCCAGGAGGATCGTCTCGTATCCGTGTTCTTTTAACGGAGCAATTGCTTTCCACCCTTAAAGATCAAACGGCTTTTAAAGCTTTCAAGATTGGGACCGACGTTCATTTAGAAATTGTAGAAGGTTAACGATTAATTTGGATTGGTAGAAATTTTGAATTGACAAAGTAGCAGAGAAAGTGAAGACCGGGCAATGTACGTAGTTTGTTGTGCTTTTTTGTTTCGTGCGTTGACGTGGTCCAATAATTCCAATCATAAATTGTACTCACTATTAAATGTAAATTATAAGTGTCGTGTGACAATATGAGTAGATTTTTGTACAATCAGAGTTATAAGAAAAAAAATTTAAGAGTGGAATGAAGTCCTTGTCTTACTGATAAATGTCAGTTTGTGCTTATTCAATTAGAATCGAAAACAGAATCGTATTTTCACTTTTACCATATTGAAATATTGGAAATAATTACTACTGGCTGAATTTTGCAGGGTGGTTAATAGTTATATGTATGTGGATAGGGATACAATGTAAAAACACTTGACTCGAAATGAAACAAAATGTGCTAGATAAGTACCTTACTAAGGGAATCAATTTTAAATGAGAAAACGAAATATTAAAATTATTATATTTATACTACACGCGTATTTTAGACTTTATATACTATTTGCCACATCAAATATCTATATATTCTTAAAACTGCCGTGTTTCAAAAATTGATCATACAAGAAGTTTTAAATTAAGGGAGATAGTACTAATATTTGTCAATGGGGAAAGATATTTTTGGGCAGTCTTGAAAATTTGTTTCCCAAATAGCAACTAAAGTTCACATAGTACAGTTATACTCGGTTGTCTCATACAGAATTATCATTGTGCATGCAATTACGTACAAAATTTCAAAGTGTGCTAATGTCAAGCTATCGAATATAGTTACAAACAATTTTACCTTATTGTGCTGAAATCTTGGTTGTTTTTTGTGTCCTGATTCCGTCAACAAATCAACCGTTCGTCCACTAAATCCAGACCAATCAGTCAAATAAGCATAAAGATAAATGATTATATTTTAGTTAAGCAGGTCAGGGATATATATTGTTGTATACAATGTTATACTATATACTTTTATCTTGTAATAATATATTATTAAACAATTTTATGTTGTTGGAAGTTGTTTTTATTCTTGAAGTAAATGTATCGGAGAGTACAAAATATCTCATGGTTTAGTTACTACAAATTACATTACATGATTATATTATTTTATAATTAAAAAGAACTCCGTTACACCCCGGGTTCTTGATCTAGTATCGATTTCTCATCATCCGAGCCCCCAGATCCTTGTTCCGATTCTGGAGGTGGCTCCACTCCGGCATCTTGTTTTTCGAGGTAGATTTTAATGCAGTGTAAGGCCTCTCGTAGCCTATTGTTAAATTTCGCAATTAATTTAATAGTTTTAGAAATTGCAATCTCATTTTAAAAAATATTTACATTGATATATTCGCCTTATTGTTGCAGAAAAGCGCATAACGTTCCGCTAGTTCAATATGAGGAATGGCTTTGTCAAAGGCTTTTGTAATAACTGTGAACAAAAACATGTTTTACAAGGAAATGGTTGATTTTTCTTTAACATTAAATTCTTGAGACATACTTTCACATTGTGCCAGTAAAATTTCAGCGTTCATTGCCCAAATATTGTCCTTAATCTTCAAAGCTTCTTCCAGACATTGATTCCCCAACATCCTGGCCAACTCAAATTTATGCGTTTCTGAAAAGGATAGAGAAAAATACATTATTTTTCAGAAAACTTCGTAATATGAAAAGAAA
>JAAXNX010000344.1:0-32544 GCA_036491905.1 Folsomia manolachei
CATCGCGTTATTTCAGTTTCAGAAATTGTTGTATGCTATTATTACCAATTTTACTCATTAAACAATGTCCTTTAATGAGACTTCTAATCTGGTCTCAAGTGCTACAAGAACAAAATGAGCTTATTAAGATGAAGTATACAAGTAAATTAAGACACAAGCTTGTATACCTTACTCGAGTTCTATAATAATGTGCGGCTACCGTCAACAAAGAAACAATAAATGTCGGATTTGAACTGGTGCGTGAACAAGAGTGACTATCCCATGCAGGCAGTCACTTCATTCTCCCTGGAGTGAACCAACATAAAGGCTTCCTTCATGAATGACGCTAATTACAATTTCTATCATACACACAACACAAGTCAAAGGCTGTTCACTTGTTAGAGAAGAGACAAAGTCTTTTTCTTTCTTTTGTATGCATATAAGTAAGAAAATCAGTCCATCCATCCATCCATCTCTCCGCCGTCTTCCATTTCCGAATTTTGGTAGGAATCTTCCTTTTAGCAAGAAAGTACTAAACTTTCAGGAATTATCCCAGTTGAGAAGATGTACAATGGCTACACTAGCTCATAATGAACCAAAAACGACTTCTGATTGCTTCACTGTCACTTTCTCATCAAAAGACAAGTGGACTTAAGAGGATGATGGTTGGCTGCTTATTCAAGACAAGAGAAAGCAAGAGACCGAGACCAGATGTGGAAAATTCATCCAGCCGCTTTTGAAACGTTTCAACAACTCGGATAATGCTAAGCCACCCGATAATGCTAAGCTACCCGATAATGCTAATGACAAAATAACTTATGGCTTTGCTTCGACGTCATCAAATATAGCGGACCACTGCAACATCTTCAAAAAGAGAAAGTGACAAAGTTAAAAAAAATAAGGCGTGTCGAACCTCATACAGCTCGAACTCACCCAAAGTCTTTCATGTATTTAGATCTGAAAAAGTTAAGCAAGTAAAAAGCTCTCCACTTTTCTTCCAAGATACAGATAAGTCTTAAATTAAGAAATTTTACTTCATCTCATTTATCTGTATCAGTCGAGAGTCAAGTCATTGTATTTTACGAGCGATCTTGTGATGCCAATATGACACCCCAACCCGGTCTAGCAAACTACTTAGGTGCCCATATTGGAACATACGAATCCGACCTCTTCAACACGAATTGTAGCAAGTATCGCAAAGCTAACCCTATTTAACCAACCATGGCCTGGCCTGGGTTTGCTGATAAGACGGAAGAAAAACGTAAAGTTTTTACGACAAGTTGTAAGAAGTTTAGTACATTTTCATTTAAACCTAATGAACTTAATAAACTTTGCCCTTCTCACTTTCTTTTCTGTCTTTCTTTTCCTTACTAACATTGCATGGTTTAATTCATTCCACTAAATGAAATACTGTAGAACTCACAAAAGTCAACCCATGCACCTACACTTCAAACATTTTACTGTACTGGCACGCATATGATCTCGTTAATGGACCTTCTTGGCGAGACGAAGCAAGAAGTGTAAACTTTTTACTTTTGCGTGTATCCAAATAGAGGACTTTTTCAACCTCATCTGACACGATGGTCATTTCATGATTGACATTGTGAACCTTATGTAGCATACCATTTACGAGCTTATTCCTTGTCAAAACAAATAGAAAGTGTGATTACGTTTGAATTGGCTTCCACTTAAGAACGCCATCGTCCTTCAAGTTGCACTGAGTTTAGGCCAAAAATAAATTGAAGCCATTGAAAGCAATGGACTGTCACCTTACACAACCCAAACCTAAACTAAACATATCATGGAAAATTGGAAGGTGTTCATCCAAACCATTGCCGTAAAAATAACAACTTGACCCAAAAGTACGATGGAAAACGATAAATCTTCTTCACTTTTATTGCTTAAACTTAAATAAAAAAAACAAGGACAGGGTACTTGAAAAAAGTTGAAAGGTCAAACGATTCCATTTTCTCAGTATGCGAATTTCGCAGAACAACTTACAGCAAAACAAATCATTCATCCAAAAAGAAGACTGCGTGAGTGAACTGAAATTCCACGGTTCAATTTTATAAAGAGCTTGCTGTCGTTCAGTTGAATTGAATTGGAAAATGAAGCTTAAAATTACAAAAGATATGTGGAATGGAAATGTGTAGTCTAGTCCGCCAGCCCATTCAATAGACAAAACAGTCTACGTATTTCATAATATACTCCAGAGAGAAAGTATTGAGACGAGTCCATGAGCAAGACGAGGAAAAGAATTCGCGATTGTGGCTGAGGTCCCAGCACCTGCCTGCCTTTCTGTCCTAAATGTATTGCACTCATCTCAGAATTCATCCCATGAATAGACACCAGACAGCCGTGGTGAGGCCAAGCTTCGTGCAGAAATGTGGAATGTAATACAATGCATAATGGAGATGTGAAAATTTTTTGGGACTGATATGTGAGAGAATGAGGAGCTGAAGAAAAGAGAAAAGTCATCGAGGAGAAAGCGGAGAGAAAAGAAGCTGAAAGTCAAATAAACTATAAACTAAACTGAACTAGGCTGAGTTGGTTGGATAGACGTGAATGGTGGAAGAAACCAGTTTTCCGTCAATCCATTTCTTGCTTGAGAAATGGAGAAGAATGGCAAAGTATTTTTTGGCAGACTCATCTCATTTCAGTTGGGAAATTGTATATGAAAGTTTACGAGTCTGGCATCCGATCCCAGCTAGCCAGTCATTTGAACCTGTATGCCTTTCTTTGTCCGTGATGGTATGAATGTACTTAATATTAACCATCATTAAAACCTATGGCGAGAAGAAATCCAATGCCTGTGGATGTGGAGTGGAAGAAGTTAAATAAGTCGCTCTATCACCATCTTTTAATACCATTAGTCCGTGTGTATGGAAAAACTTTCTTGGAACTCGGAAAAGTAAAAGTGATGGTAGTTTTTTACGCCAGAAGGATGTAAGTAAGTAGGTTATTTGGTGATGGTTATTCCTATTCATTCAGAGTACAGTCGGACGTGTGAGAAAACGAGGGAATGTGGTGCAAACTTTGGTCGGAAATCTAACAAAAATGGTGTTCTTTCTCTGCTGATATTTGATATTATCCTGCTGATTCTGACTTTCATGAGAGAAAGTCCAAAGAGTGGTAATGGACGTGCTTCAGAAGGGTTGCAGAACTTTTGCAGTTTCTTTGATTGCCCAAAGAGCAAAGTCAAAAAGTTAGGAAGAGGTTTTTGCCCCACATAAATGTGTGCAGCTAAGATATCATTTGAAAATACAGGGGCATAGATCATGCATTGTTATGCCTTTGTAAATATTCGGTTTGTGGTTTTAGAATTGTCGGAAAATTTAACTATTAAATAAACAAAAGAACGGATTTCAAGTTTTTACAAAGCAATTGAAGTTTTACTTAAATGACATACGTACCTGGTCGAATTATAAAGAGGTTCACTATCGTAAAGAAACCACTGGACTAAAGTGCTTTGCTCAAAGACGCAGTCGAATCGAACGGGCTCATTTTTCTTCGCTATTTGATCCTCCGGTACCAAAAGGATTTTTGGAATTTTCTCATCTGAAAAAATCAAGTTCAGAATGAAATGTTCAAATTCACGACTCTATACTAGACAATGAAAGCATAATCTATTGTTGAGAAAAAATCAAACTATTCGCTATTCTCGACACACAATGTCTATAAAAACAACATTCAGAAAAATCAACCACGTCTTCAAGTTAACGATATAAGAAAGAAAATCTAGACACAATCAAACTGAGCTGAGCAATTTTTTTGCTGTTCTGAAAGCATCCTTCGATTATTTGCTGTCATTACTATCCAGCAATTTATCAATCTCTAAAAGGAGTTTGGTCAAATTGTTAAAAAAGTACATCAGCTACTGACAAGATCTGTATGCTACAGATATCATACATTCGCTACCAGATAACACTTAATTCTTCGCTTCATATTAAAGTTGGACGTTAAAGTTCATAGCTTGCATACCTCGAATAATGAGCGGAAATTTCCCAACTGGAGTTGAAATCCCAGCAATGTCATTCCTTGCTTGGCACGTGTAGCAGCCATTGTGCTCTTCTGCGGTGACTGAATAAAGATGAAGCTTCCTTCCTCGTCCAGCCACTCGTTCGGAACGTTCTATCGGATCACCATTTCTGGAAAAAGAGACAACGAGGGACAAGAGTGTATAAAACATGAAAACCCCATCAAGAAGATTAGACTCCGATTCTTTTTATGGTGTGAAAGGGTGAAGAATCAGCCGTCAGGATTAAGTGTAATGGAAACCCATAAAATTTTACAAGTGCCCAACAACCAACGAAATACAACCTCGTCAGTGTCTGTTTTTTACTGGAGACAACTACCCGGCTACTGAAACTTGTAGCTAAAGCTGGAAATTACAGGAACCTGTCACTTTCCTAAGTAGCCAACATAATCAATTTAGAAGCCACTGAGTAGTTTCTTTCCCATTGTTGAACCTGTGTCCAGTTCGTCCATCAATCCTTTAGGCTTTGAAAGTGTGTTGAATTACATAAACATTCTCAATACAAACACATAACAATAAAATTACTCTGGGCTCAATCAAACTGAGTACAGATTCCGTATGAAATTCTGTAACAGGATTACGAAAGAACTTTGTTGCTTTGATTTGACGGGTTGTATTTTAAAATTTAGGCAACGATCTGCATGATGGGCATGAAAATGCTAATCTCTTGCTGTGTCATTTACCTATTACAGATAAATTAGAAAAAAAAAATTACCGAAACCATTCGTATGTGATGTCTGATGTTGTGGGTGTGGTTTCAATTTTACATTTGAGTGTAACATCCACTCCTGGTCTTATTTCCGAGGCTCGTTCAGGCGATGTTAGGACTACAGATGCGGTTGGACTAATCCCTGATAAGAATAAAAATACAAAATTGTTAAATTAGAATGCATTTCATTTTAATTTTTTACATGAATGCATAACATTTAGAAACTTGCCGTCCATCAGAATCTAAACTTTACCTAACCGAACTTACGCTATATTATTATAGTATCCTACATTACTAATCTGTCCGAAAACCTGACAATCCTAGACTATTTTTTCCTTTATCAAAGAATGACCAAACCTAACCTCCATTAACTACCAAGAACGTCACTATCACAATCTGATAAAACAAAGACTTTTAATGAAAAGCAAATAGAACAAACCAAACAAGACAAGAAGGACTTCACTCTTGAAAATAGATGAACTGAAAGAATGGCAGAGTTTGACTCGGTTTGCTGATAAAAGTATATAGTTTGGTTTGGTTAACAGCCCCAAGTTTCTTGTTCATCTACTTTCTTCATCTAATCAGAAACTAGCATCACACCAAACCAACCATCCTGTCCCTGTCTTCATTTGTCCTTCATCTCCTGTTAACACAACTAAATAAGAAGCTCCCCCTTTACAAAGTAAAATTTTGTTCTAACTCAACTCAAACTAAACCAAACTAACCAAGGACACATCAGTGAAAGTTTGGTTCATTCCATTTATTTTCAACCCAACCCCAAGTCAATGTATTTATTCAAGAGCATCTAGGACTTCATTTCCTGCAAAGGATAAAATGAAACCACGACAGACTGCTTTAAACATTTTACTACCTACATACTTTTCGATCTCCCTGTACTTGTTACTAGTCGAACTTCTTGTCATTCCCTCTTCCTGTCTCTTTACGCTGCACTACATCTTTAAGAGGAGACGACAGTAATAAGTAATTTCGAATTCGTTACTCCTAATGGCCCCCTTGAAGACTTGAAACTGAGGATGAGACAAGAAATGCAAGGCTTGGAGTCAGCTTAAAGTTGAAGAGACGAGATGCAGACGATGGAAGGAAGTCGTCGTGTCTAAATTCAATCTGAGGTTTCGTTATCTCGTTAGTCAGCTAGTTCTCTGTAAGAAGGATCGAGGTTAGAACGGGAAGGACGAAGTAAAATAGAAGAGGGGACACCGTCTTGAGTGAACATGTTAACTTGATGAGTGTACTTTCTCCCACTTGAAGAACCAAATGAGAAGGATTTCCTACTGATGTTGGTTGACAGCTAAGACGGGGTCGGGTTGAATATTGCTAACCCCGGAGTATTATACGGAACCTTGCAGTCTTATATCTACGTAGCTCACATAGTCTATAGTACAAATTTAATGTGGAGGTGGTAGAGGTAAAATACGAAATATAAAAATTCTAAAGAATGGAATGACCTTTTCTAAGAATAATCTCCAGCTTTGCAAAAAGGTCAACGATTCAATTTCTCGGTTCAAAGGACGACCTTATGATAATAAGAATAGAGGACTTTTAAAAAGCGGAAGTCTTATGATTCTTTTCAAAATCAAATCCAATAAGCTTTTAAGTTTAAGCGTCTTAGGTAAAGACCATGACAAATGTCCGAATGAATCTCATTTTTAATACTCCTTTCAAGTCAGCCTTTCAAGTTATAAGAATACGAGCTATGAAGGATACTTTGCATCAAATACCTCTAGGATAATTAATCTTTATAATTGGGTGACTCAAGCCTAGTTATACAATTCTCACTTTTCAACAAGGATAAGTAGTAAATCCTCTATTGCTTTTTTACGAATCAAGTCAAAAAAGTTTAAGATTGCAATTGTGGAAGGCCTTCTATCATCTCCGAATCATAATCTGTGATACAATTCTATCTCATCTCGTGGACATCATTTTTGATTGCAACTCTTTTCCATCTTCCTTTTTCCTTTCCCCACTTTCTAGTTTCTCGATTAACTTTAACCCCTACAAAGCAGTTATGTGAAGATTAGTTCAAAAGATGCAGCCAGCGAGATAAGATCGGATATTCAAATCCGGCTTCACAACCACCACGACTTTCATCCCATCACCAGAATACAAATGTTTCAACTTTTATTCTCAGCCACGCCAGCCAAGGCCACAGCTTTGCGTTTTCATATTCCTCCTTTTTACCAACAAAGTCAAACTCAACTTAACCAACGTTAACATTGTCATCATGTTCCCATCCATCCACCAAGTTATACGGAATCGACCATTACTGTACTATACTCACCCACTCACTCAGTCTTCTCATCCCATCATCACCAACCAAACCAACTATCAACCAAAGGAAGCATTTTCTTTCACACTTGCAATCTTACTTGGCCCAGCTTTTCTTCACCCGTCAGCTTCTTTTCTTCATCGTACAATCCTATTCAACATTTACAATTCTCTCTTTCTTTCCTAACATCTTATCCCATCACTGCCACTGCCACTGAACAATCCATCCAAACTGCTTTCTCCAATTCAACTCTTTACATTTCCAGCATCTGCCGAACGCAGAGTAAAATTACCAAATGTTGAAAAATGAATTTCGATTTCATTCTGCATATCGGATAAAGTATCCGCGTACCAATTTTTATTTTCGCCTCATGCTTCTCACAAACCGACCCGGTGACAGGAATGCATCGAATTCGGGACGTGTTAAAGAAGACAAAGTTGATACTTGGAGAAAATTGCCATCCGGTTATTCCAGAGTGCCATCAGTTGTCGTTGTGATTTTGGAGGAGGACATGGCAGGTGGGTTGGTGGGTGGGCGTTAGTGATGGCGACGGGGTGGCGTGGTAGCATGGCGTTATGTTATTCCTCACCTCAGACGTGACGAACACAAAGGAACTCTTCCTTTGATCTTTCTTTCTTGGGAGTTGGATGGATTTTGTGTTGGTTTTATTTTGTTGTAAAGTTTTTCTAGCAAAAAATAACATTGGAGTGGGAAAGGTATATTTTTTTAATCACTCATTTGCACGTGCGTAGCAATCTCTGACTGTCATATGAAATATGATTGCAAGCAATAAATTTTCGCAAGGAAAACATAATTAACTGAATAGATACAAGGTTCCGCACGTAGTAGTTGGATATTATGAACCTTCGTTTTGGAAAGATTTATTTAAGCAAGTTTCCTAAACAGAGTTTTTTTTAGTTTTCTCCCTTCCTACTTACTGATCATAACTTGGCATAATATTATCATTCCGACTCAATTTGCATGTGAGAGAGTAAGTGAGAAGAATGTTAAACATTATTGGTTGGCCGCTGAGTTGGGTCAGTATGGATGGAAATTTTGTTATAAAATGACAGGATGGACTCGACAAGAAAAATAAAGCATGTTTAAGAGTTCGATTTGGTTGGAAATGGAATCCACCTCCACCCACAAGAAGATCAAAACATGAATTCTTGATGCGGTTCTTCGAGTATTATGATTGGAGATGATTTGGATGAAACGCTATTTGAGTGAGAATTTTTTTTATTCATGCATCTCGCACTCTGGCATCTTTTTTCTCATCCCGTTTTTTGATGTGATATATTATTGCATAAAGTGATCCCTATCGACAGCCGAGGTGCTTGGATGTCAAAAATAATATGAAGTAAAAGGGCTATCAAGTTCTCCATTTTCTCAACACCCTCAAAAGATCTCTGTCTTGCATACCATTTTATAGACTTGAACCTACTCGCCATACATACTGAGTAGAGAAATCCCATAAACAATGAAAAACTCTGTTTAACCATAAACAATGAAAAATACAGACAGTGTGAAAACCAAACGAAGTTCATGTGTTCTCAATTTATATCCAATTTCAAGGGATTTGAAATTTTTTGTACTTTTCTTTGAAAATGAATAGCACATGCAATCCGAACAAATTCACTACCGTGTACTGTATTTGCGATCATTACAACATGATTTCGCATGAAAAATATTATACAATCATTGACTTCAACATACTTCTTGTTACAAGTCGACATGAACTGTGGACAAACAAAGCAAAATCCCAATTATTTTTAACAATTCCATTTCTATCGATGTCGCATTAAATCCATTTCATTTAAATCTGGTAATCCTTCACAAATAATTTTTGGCATGAATTAGTAAATTGATTATTTCTGTACGTAATAAAAATGTAAGCAATTTACTGCAAAAAGCGGGTTTGCATCAGTGGAAGGAACAATTCTATATAGAATAGGCGCTTCAATACAACTGCACGCATTATTATGCACTACACAGCTTTCGATTAAGATAATCAGTAAGCATACGGGGTCGAAGTGTGACCACCTGGACTGAGAGAAATGTTTCCGAGAGAGAAAGACAAGAACTCAGCATGACCTCGTTGTTTCTAATTCAGCAATTTATCTTATTCAATGGAATTTCATATAGAACAAATACATCACCAACATGGGCAGAAACTTCCAGATTGGATTTCCGTAGCCGACAAATGCCGGAGCACTGACACAATTTAGCAGGCATTTGTTAAGGGTCCATGATTTTAGCACGTAGCAAGAAACCTTGTTGTCTTTGGTAGGGTTCGGCACACTTTTAATATCTTCTATTTTTTGCAGAGAATTTTCAACAGCTCTAATAAATCAATCACTTGAAAGAATAATGCATACTGACTCCTCCAGCTACAATGTGTAACTCAACGCCGAAGTTCTATAGCGGCTGACTCGTCTTTATGGACAGCTGAATGTATTAGATTTTTTGACCACGTTTAGATATTGGTTGAGATCCAGATATGCCATCGACCCCGACGATTGTATATTCTAACTTAAAAGCAGACAATTCCATCATCAAACTGAATTAATAGTTAAAAGGATTGAAGAAGAAACAAGTTTAAAAAAGAAACTTAAAAAATTTGATGCACTGAATGTCATATAACATAATCACATAGATGATACCCATCGTTTGGCTCCCCAAGTGATACTTTGTGTTTGAAGAGATAGTGCATTGTTTACGTTTAAAATCTACTTTCTCCGCTGATTTAACTGGAGTAGAAAACATTAGCATAAAATTGCCCGGCTAAAGTTGCCCATAAAGTTGAAGATCTTAAAGGATTTACTTGCTCAGTCTGACAGAATTGCATCTCAGATCTCATTTCGTTCAATGCATTGTACTCTATTTTGTGTTCCACCTCTATTCTACTCATCTCTATAATGCTACATTTCAAAGAAAGAAGAAACACAATCCAGAGAAAGTTTATCTGGTTTAGTTTCTTACATTCAAACCAATCCCCCAAATACTACCTAACCCATGTCTGGATGAGACATACAACTTTCTCTTCCTTGAATGCAATTCCAGGGCATGAGAAGAGTTTGGTTGTTTAAAGCAGTTTAGCTTTATTTGTGAGTTTGTATGCAAAGTAGCTGTCGAATTGCCGAATCTCAGGAAAATTTGGGTGGTGTGCAAACCCCACAAACTTTGTTTTGTAATGCACTTGTCTCTCAATAGTTTTCCATTTCCTGAGATATTTTTTTAAATGACTCTCAAGGGGAAACGATGTGCGTGTTTTGTTTTGTGAGGGACGCAAGATAGCCAAGATTCCTGTTGAAAAATAAGAGCTTGAAATCTTTGTTATATTTTTTTGGGAATATTTACTTTGTCTGGAATTCATATAAAAAAATAATCATCAGACAGTGAAACTTACATTTAAATTACCTGATTGCACTAAAATTGTTCGGCTGGCAAATAACCCGTATCACTTCGTGATAATTAGGTAATAACATTGCATGCAGAGTTTAATATATTATTATATTAATCAAAGGAAAATGTCGCTTCAAAATTATTCCAATAAATACTTAATTGGTTTACAATCCCTCGTTAGTACTCGAGCCGACTCGCAGCACACCTTTTGACCATCACGAGGCATCATTGCACAGTAATTACTATTTTTTTAAAAAATTTAACACAACTCTAAAAGTTTGATTGTTCATTCCTGTTGTCTCAAGTATGGTGGATGACACAGATGGCTGTATTCTAAAACTAAATTAAAATTAAATTGAGCACGGTTTAAATAAAATGCGATAAGCATTCTTAGTAAAATTAAGTTTCTATCCGGAATCTCGTCAAGATTGACAAGCATGGATTCTGTAACTGGTAAGTGGACATTCCTGTAAATATGCGCAACAAATCTCAACTAAACATCTCAATTTCTGAATTAAAAGCTTTCGAACACTTATTGATACGGATGTACACTTTGTAATTCATAAACTCACAAACATGCCTCAAAATAACACCAATTAACTGATATCTATGTAGGTATCAGAGACTTGGCAGCCTGGTTACATGTCTCTGTCCAATTACGAGGTTCTAAACCGGTTGCGTGGATTTAAACCTTCAGATTCGAAGGGAGATTTGGACAAATGTAAACAGAAGGCAAGGGGAAAGACTCAAGAAAGCAAAGCAATCTTATAATTCTCAGTTGACTGAACTTAATTCTAAATCCAAAAGCTATGAGACACACATTGATTGAACTAATCAAATCAAAAACTTCATGTTGAGAAATGGACCGTAATCCATGAAATTTAAGCTCCAGGTTATTATGCCCAATCATAAATTCAGAAACTTAATCAATCTCAACAACGAAGGAAAATGAGATAGGAAGCAGATTGATTATTTTCATTTCATCTTGAATCTTATGAAACCTAAACGGCACTGGGGAACAAAATTAAAGGTTTTCGAAATAGATTGCCTGTGGCTGGCGACGAGTTCAGAAAAGTTTGGTGAACATCATACTTTTATGGCCCAGTTATGAATGCTACTGAACAAATTCAGTTTATAACTAACTACAGATATAACTATTACACTAAATAATGAGTGGTCTCATTAAACCATCACATCTCCGGCCTAAAAATGTACTGGTTGAAGATTACATAATGCTATGTGCATTTTAAAAAGTTGTTTTTTTACTTCACAAGACTTTGGCAGCACCTAGAACTGTCTTACATTGTGACCTTTGTTGCTCGGATTCTTGCACCTCCATTCACGTTATGCGTATTGCATAAAATATTTACAAATCGACGAAGGATGCATCAATCTGTCTTAATCACTTTTAACAACAATTTTACGTACCCAACTAAACTTTTAAATAAACAAACAAGCACATCATAAAATCTAAGATGTATTTGTTTAAAATTTTATGAACCATTACATGGATACGAAACCGTAAACTGTAGCACTTACAATTATTTTATAAGTATCTTTCGTTTTTTTGATCAGCCCATTCAATCAACATGCTATGGAACCCTCTAATTAGCAAATACCCGATATTCAGAAACGATTCTTGATATATTCAGAAGAAGTTGTTGACTTAAGATTTCAAACGTGCAAGATATCAAGGGAAGGAAAGCACACAATGAAATGCATGTTCCGAATTTAACTGAATCAATATTTTCATTAAAACATCCATCTACATGAATCACTGCTGGAATGCTTATACAAATATACTTATGCACCTTGTTAGTAAGATTTATCAAAATCACTTTAATCAGAAGCACTAACCTTTAACTCGTTACAAATAAGTAATTCAAACAAACTGCAATGTATAACTATTTAGAAAATATCAATTGCATCCCACATTTTATCCATAAACTATTAATAAGAGCCATAAATACCCATCATTTCTGTAGGTAAGATAACTCTGAGGCATTATGGCTGTTGAATCTAAATTTTTGTCCAAGGGGACCACGCCCAAGCTCTGAGCAACCTGTTGTCAGAATATCTGTTGGAAAGTTGATTCCCTTCAGACTCAAATGTTCTGCTTTGGTCAGTAGGGAATAACTTTATGGCAGCAATGGAATTGGAATGCCTCATAAAATCTAGTCATTCTCATAGAATGTATACGAGGCTATTAACAAGTTGAATGGAGGTAAAGAAAAATCTCGTAAAGTCTTCGAAAAGTGTCGTCTTGTCCGGAACATAAAAATGTACAGACCGACGTCTGTAATGGCTGAATAAAATGCTGAAGAATAGGAATATAGTGCCCTATTTATTTCCTCAATATAAACTCACCTTCTCTTCACTCGTGTCCTGCATACGCAGTTGACGTTGAGTGTCAGTCTTGTCCATCCAAGTCTTAAAAAAGTGGTCTGAATTGGAATTGGACCATAACCATCACATTTTCGAAAAAAAGCTTTCATACAAGTTGTACATATGTATAATGCAAGTCTGTACAGAGTTTTATTTCAACCCACCCAACCAACAAAGGCTGCACAGATGTGTTTTACCCATTCAATAAAATAAGAGGTTGGAGTTATATTGTAAGACACTAACTTCAAGTTCTATCCAATTTCAACTAGGGCCGGCATTGCAACATGTTCCATTCATCGGATTTATAGCAGGCTGACAAAATAATGGAGTTGATTGAATAGATTGAAATCTGAGTGGTCCTTCAAGTCCTTGCCACTAAAAGAAAAGTAATTGGACGGAGTGTCGGAAAGCTCTGTCGTGAGGAAAATGAGATGTTGACTAGAGAATGCAAACCCATGAATGTAATTAATCTAGTACACATTTTTACAGAATATGAGGAATATTGCATGTGTTTTCATACACCTTTTTACGGACTCCAATTCAGTGGATAAGTTTTGCAATTTTCATGAAGGCAGTTTGCAATTAGGCCAGCATAACAAGTATCAAGTTATTGTTGGTAAGAAAAAGATTGGCAAGTGTATCAAAATCCACTAGCCTAAACCGTACACACAGATATGCCATCAATTCCCGTGTATCTAATATACGAATGAAAACAGTTGCAATAGCTCTTTAAATATTTTATGGCATGTTCAGCAAATGGCATTCACATCATGNCCCGTGCATCTAATATACGAATGAAAACAGTTGCAATAGCTCTTTAAATATTTTATGGCATGTTCAGCAAATGGCATTCACATCATGAGTTGACATTTCATGACTAGGCGACAAACATGTGGCACAGTAACTTATGCGAATGGAAATCATATTGCAAATATGCGATAGAAAGGCGATGAAATTTTCCCCGCCGCCATCACATTCTCTGAACTCCCTTTCTTCGTAAAATGTTAATAAACGTTCATTCCCAAGCCTCGCCGGAATTTTGCACTATGTGTAAAAGAAAGCAAAGGAAAAGAATAGTGCGGTAATTCTCGTTCTTTCTTTTTATTTAGTTTTTTGTCACGATTCTTTCTAATTATCCACCACGAGCCGGCTTAATGATAACTGGACTTTTTTTATGACAGGTCGAGCAAGATTAAAGCCATAATTCAAGCCAACTGTCACACCCTCAATAATAGAATTGTGTTCTTTCTCCGCTTGGTCCCTCTTTTGTTTCTCGGCTTGACTTTTCCTCTCTTTCATGTTTTTGTTCAATTTCTCTCCTTTCTTCATTTGTATCATCTTACTTTCTCTTCTCTGCTATTTCTGCTACTCTTGATGTGACTGGTTTCACTCGTTCTATTTCAATGCGTCCTTCCTCTAAGTTGATTGGGTTAGGTTGGGATGTGAAGCGAAAGAGATTGGGTTAATGTTCGTGTTCGTTCAACTATTCCTCTTGGGTGCAGATTTGGATTTGGGATACATTTTTTGATTTTGATTTATGATTCTGATAGGAAATTGTATGATTTGGAATTCTGTTGGCAAGTTTGTCCATGTTGAATCTGTTGGGGCTGAATTTGAAAGCAATGTAAACTATAATTCATATCAATAAAATCCTTACTCCCACCCACAACAATTGTGGGAGACGGGAAAATCATTTCGCGTCTCTGTCATGAGGTGCGGCAACCTTACAGAACAAGTACTATAGCGGAATCAATTTAGTTAAAAATCCGTCGTACATTCATAGGGAACACATTTGCAAATTTTGAACCTGGTGCGGTTGTCAAAAAAAAAGATTTTGCCAATATTTTACGAATTTGTTACGTGAAATAATTGCAGAATGAAATATCAGCCCGTAGATCCGATTAGCATTGGGCGTGCCATGAACGAAAAAAATACCCACCATAACTTTATCAACTATAGCATTAAACTGGAAAAGCGTTTTGTAATGTCTGCCCTCCAGCTTTTATATTTGTTGTTTTTTACAACTGCAGTCGACTCCAAGTCCAAACGCTAAATGTTTATAAATTTATGGCTACCATAATGTAAACCTTCTTGTTCTTTTTATTACTGTTCAAAGTTACTGCGTGTATAAACTACAGACAATTCCAAATATACAACGGAATTTTTACTTATGCCATCCCCGCTGCAATAAGTACAATGAATGTAACCTGATATAAACTGAGGAGAAAGATTCAAATACAAATGTATTCAAGAGTGAACATTTTATTTGTTTCATACAAAAAAACAGACTTGAAACAAAGAGGAAAAATAACACATTTTGTGTTCTTTCCCCAATGTTCATAGCTAAATAGGATTTTATATTACGAACACTAAAAATGTTCCGGCATAGGATCTCGTATCTTGATAATTTTTAATTCTGCTTTCTGTAAAGCTTTCCAGTAATGGCATTTCACAGACACCCTGACTTCCTCTACTTATCAGTAGTTTATTACTTGACCCTCTTGCGTACTACTTGTGTAATATACGAATTTGTAAATGCACTGCTCGTCATTGAACAAACCGCATGGGATTGATTTACGTTATTTTTCCCTACTAATTGATTTCCTTCCCGCTGGCAGACTATTTTGTCTGTATAGCAGTCCCTAAATGGGTGAAAAGAATATCCATCTGAACAAATTCGGACAACGAGTGTCTGGTTTCACCAATTCAGTCAATTAGGGTTCTGCTGTTTGGAGCTCACTTAGCGTCATGAGGGTCTTTCTTGGGTGGAGGGGTAAACTTCAATTTTCAGACCATCCACGCTTCAAACTTTATAGTTACTACAAGCATGTACACTAAAAAAATAAAATTTTGAGACTCTCCAACACTTTAGCTTGATGCGCTCCTTTTAATTTATTTTGTCGAGAGACAGAAAAATGCTGGTTACGAGTACTAACGGCAATAAAAGATGTCGAGTTGAAACTTGCTCTTTGTTTCCTCGTTTATGTCTGTCCGTAATTGGTCATGGGCACATTTGGCCTGTTTCGACTAATGTGACACTTTCACCCCATCCTCTCTGATCTCATCCGTCTTTTTCTTAGTTCAGTCTGGAAGAAAATGCACTTCAAGATGTGCTCTTCTCGACAAACTGTGACCTTTATTTGTCCACCATCATGCCGCTTCTGAGGAAATTTGAAGATACTCCACTTCCTCGGAGTAAATGCACAAAACACAAGTATTTTTTAGAAAATCTAATTCTACAATTTCGCTAGTTACCATTTGTCCCGTCAGTCAGCTTACTTTCTCCTATCGGCGCCGGAGACATTATATTTTGCAATAAAGTATAACCGTTTAAATTCTCAACATATTTCCGCAATAATACCTTCCTCCACCCGCCTTGCACTTAAAAGGTAGCCAACTTTTGCCACCCGCCCACGCCTAATGCTTCAATATATATTCTTGGCGTCCTTCCACAGGGGAATAACTCAGATTTAGCTCCCTCCTCCTAAAAGCTAAAAGGAGTATAATGACGCTTTCATGGAGTTTAATAGCCAAGATTATGGACAAAGCTGGGAAAATATTACAGAAAGGGTTTCATACATTATTGTTGTGCCAGAAGACGTATCATGAAAACTACTTATCTTGATATCAAATTTTCTCGGAATATGATATGATAGCGGAAAACTGTAAAAGTAAAATGAGTTGGTTTCGGTGGGTGGCTTGGCGTGTGGGGGTGATATGGAATGTGTATCGTTTGTTAATGTTCGTACGAGATATATTTCCAGGCACCCTCTTAGTTGGCTGATTTGGTTTGTCTCGTCAACTCCTGACAAAGTTAATTTTGACAGGACGTGGAGGGGTGGCTGTTTTACAGACCTGACACTAAACCATCAATAAGACCATTACCACGTGCACTCCTTTTCTCCAGCTCATACAAAACTTTGTATTTATGTTTATGCCTCGTTCTATTCCATGCCTGCCATGCACCAGGTTTTCTTTTTCTTCAAAGATCCGCTTTCAAGTTCCAATTTACAAGGAAAGCAAACAATACTGTGCGGGTGGGAAGTTGGAGTGGATGCCGTACATTTCCGAAAATGATAGCAACATGACAGGAGGGTTAATGAAAAATGCCATTTCCGAACCAAAACAGAGGGATTGCACCTAGTTAAATATCTATCCTTAAATATTTCAGTGAATATAACCACACACCCAAATCTGGTAGATAAAGACAAGGTCGGCGCTTTAGTGCTGATGAAAATCTGCACACCATAATAATAAGGAAGTCTTCAGCTACATGTTTTACCAATTCCTTCTTTCAGTGTTTCCCTACAAAATCATGACATGTTTTGGTAAAGTCATGCTTTCAAAATAAACTTGCCACCTTGTAAATTAAGGAACCTCTCTTTTTACAAAACTTGTGCAAAACTTACGTAAAAAGTTGCATTTACATTTTTAGCCCTATTCAAGAGTTGCATTCAGCCAAGTCATGTTAGTTGAATAGCAAGGAAGTAAATGATTAGGTTGTAGGCAACAAGTTACGTAAGATAACGTAACACAGCCTAACCATGCTGGAGTAGAGAAGTGTTGTTATAAGTAGGAGTAGAATAGCTGTGTAAAATACAAGCGCTTGTGTGGCCGAGTGGTTAAGGCGGCAGACTCAAGCGAAAGCTTTCCAGACTCAGTCTGGAGTGAATTCTGTTCTACGAATGTAGGCGCGAGTTCGAATCTCGCCGCAAGCACATATTTTGCATCTTTCCTTCCAACTTATCTTTTTTTTTGCTGGGTGGATAAATATAGGCCACCTTGGAGAAGTTCAACTAGCATAATGAGAGCTTAGTAAGAAACAGGATTGGTTGTTGAAACGAAATGCAAGATTTTGTTGGATTGCATAAAAATGCTGTCTCATTTATCCTAGTATTGGATGGCGTTCGAGTTAGATTCCGGATGAAGAATAATGAATATTTGTTCGGTGAAAAACATGGATTTGTCCCAACTTGGGTGGAATGCATGTCTATTTTTCGAATTCATATTTATTTATGCAAAGTCGAATTTTTCCTTCTTCCTGCATTTATGAAGAGGCATGAAAATAAAAAGAAATAGGTTCATAGATTCCTTCAGTCTCACCAATCCGGAATAAATTTGATTTGACTATGCCTGCACCCAATACAAATTGAAATTGGACGGAATGTAGTAAAAACACACTGGCTCAATAATAAGTCAAAATCTTCGAGCTACAAAATTGAATCGGTTTTGGCATCCTTGGAATTCTAGCATTTGCCAATTTCATTGCGATACATTAGAGGATTTCTACTTTCTATTCAATCTCATTTTGCAGTTGTTAGACTCAGACTGAAGTTGACTCAGCAGATTTGTAGTCACGCAAAGAAGAATCCCTGAGCTTATAAGATTACACTCTTCTACCCTGCCCCCGAGCCTGATTGATTCTCTCCTCTGAACTAGTCTCTATTTAGATTTTCAATTTATACGGATCGATCCTTTGTCGCAAAAGATTAAACTTTTTCAAAGATTAGACTATTTTTCAAGCAAATCGAATCAGTAAATTGGATTGAAGTTTACAAAAAGAAATGCTTTCCGCAAACATGGTTTAATTGCAGCCTGCGGTGAATGAAGTTTACTAGCTAAACTAGACTAAAACAGAGAGGAATATAAAAAAACAACAATTGGAAATCAACTTACAAATGACATTCAGTGAAATTGGAGGGCTGGTTTTGGAGATTCCTGACGTAAAATTGGTCGCAATGCAGCTATATTCTCCTATGATAGGACATTCATTTTCTAATTAGTGGTTGTTTGGCCAAGCACTGGTTTTTGACAAATAAACTGAAAATTAATTTACCGGCATCCTCGTCCCGATCAATCCTTGAGAAATAGAGATCCGATCCTATTTGATGCCTTCGAGAAGAGTTGTCGACCGAAATCCCATTCAGCGTCCATCTAAATCCAATCTTGGTACTGTCTGACACAGCACAGTCCAAGGTGACGCGTCTCTCTCGGTCCAAAACTGTTTTCTTCCCACCACCTCGACCACCGGTGCCACCGACTTTTATAAAGTGAAAGTCATCCGCATCCACTCCCCAGAAAAAATCACTTGACACACCTTTTGAGAAAAAGAGAAAAGAATCCTTGAGCTCAGAAACATGTTAGGATATGACAACTACACACGTTTAAGCAGTCAAGCAAGGACGACGTCAGTATTATTACGGGATATCCTAAAAGCAGACGTTCTATATGGATAAGCAACCCGAGCTTGTTAGAATTCTCGAGGGATTCCTCAATGACAGGAGGAGAGAAAGAAGGGAAAACCCTTGAGGTTTGTTTTGGCTCAGTGAATTCATTACCGTTTACCTATTGACATTTCTAAAAAAAACAGATGTGTACCATCTTCCTATTGAGAATATTGGAGAAACGTCCAATCTGCTATCTTTTAATATTAAAATATGCAATCAGCATGGTTGTAATGAATGTGCCAAGCAAAAATCGTTTATTTGAATACTTGCTCTTGTGCTATTCATTCTTACTTGAACTGAACTCCATGAACGTCAAAATGCATTCAGGAAACTTGGCTACCTACCTATCTGGCTGATAGAAAATGGTGAAATTAGTTCCCATTCAATTGCAAACAAAGGAAGAAGTACCTTTCACTTCCACAACCACTCCAGTCAACCAAGTCACTTGGATTGGAATGGAAAACGGGACACAATTCAAATTCTATTCTACAAATTGGATATGAACAGAAATCAAGTTTTCTAGAGTCAAGTGCAACTGTGCCCATTTTCAAACCCACTCACTTGTCATTCAGTTTTCTGTATCCTGTACAAAGTCTGTTTTCCTGCTAAAACGGAGCATTCCAGAAATATTGGGATTTCATTTGATTTAAAGAATAGCGTATTGTTTGCATCTTAATTACTAATAAAAGTTGCCTGCCATTCGAAAAGATAGCTAGTGAGCAAGACATTGTAATATGTAGTGGGACAATGATAGGCTAACGCAATTGTCAAATTCTTCTGTCTTAAAAAAATCTGCAAAGATATGTCTCACAGAATACGGAAAATGATTGAAATTACCAAAAATATTTGGATCGACACACTCTAAGCTAAGCAAAGCTGCACTAGAAACTTGTATAAATATATCATCCATGTTGAGGGGGATTGAATGCTTAAAAATAATAAATAACTCAGGTGATATTGTAGTCAATAATATTTTCCAATCGGGCTAAACCCAAATAAACAGTACAGAATTCGGATGAATTTCATATTGTTCAAGTAATGTTTCAGTTTTTATTCATAGTAATCAGCTTGGTTCGTAGGTAAAACATTGTTTGGTTGGTGTTTTGTTGAGGGACTATTAGTATTTTGCCTTCACCCTCTTCTCTAAGGTTTATACAACTTCGTCAGAATTTTATGACTCTGTGACTCATACACTACATTGCATCGTAAAACTGCGGGGATTAATTTCGATTTCACTGAAAGCATTCCATTTATATTATCCCTGTTTGGCTGAAGCCATAACTGCACAACCTACCCCAGTTGGTTTGTAATTTTCTTTCTCCCAACTAGCACCCATTATTTAACGAGCCCCAACATTACTTTCACTTTGAATTTGTGTTTCAGTAAATTCAGTCAGAGTGAACAATAGTTTACATCCAATTGCGAAATTGATCATTGATAACGCGATTGAGAAATCTTGATTCAATCATCGAATTTTGTTCCAATTGCGTTACTTTTTATGACAATTAATACAAGTTCCCTCATTTCCCGTAGGATAAAGAAGTATGCATCAGACAACACCGAATTTATACTATCCCAGTGTTTGTGCCACCGTGCTTGATACGACCCATCTCAAGAAATCTGGGAAATGGAAAGAGGGACGTTTCGGATTTGAGTACATTTTTGCCATTTATAAATGACAAGCTCATGCAGAACAGCCACGGCAGGGGAGTACGGAAGAAGGGGGTGTTTGTACAGAAGGGGTGCTTGCTCAGCAACTTAGTAAACCTCCAGCACATTTACTACCTCTAGCACAAAACTGCTTTCCATCTCAAACCCAGGAATCGAATGGGGCATTTGGTGGGGAGATCGTGGAGTTTAGAGACAACAACTGATTCCAGATCGAGGGTTCCATATCCGTACGCTCTCTTTATAAGATGGGTTTTCCTGGATTTGGATAACACGCTTCGGTTAGCTTTACTGCCCTACCATACCACGGTTTTTGGTTGCACTGTTACTTCTATTTCTACTCCTTGGCAGAGTATGACGTGGTTTGGTTATAGGCAGGGAAAGGGATAGGAGAAAAGAGGCACATAAACGAATGGTAATGGGAGAGCAGTAACAGTACTGAGATGAGAGTCAGAGATAGGAACAGCTTTCCCTTTCTGGCCATAACTTTCTCGAGCAGTATAACTTACTGCACCACACCAGAAGGACAAGACAATGCAATGATACGGGCTGAAGGGTCCTTATAAACAAACGTAATGGGAAGAGACCCACCAGAGTAACTAACTCTTCGCTCTTTCGCAGCTGGGCTGGTTTGATATCCTAAATGTAAGCGACTCCCTTTTAACGTTAACCACGGCGTCACTACTCTGAGCCACATCAACCTTTTCACTCCCGGCACGGCCATCATATTCATCGAGAAGGAAAAAGTCGTTTATGAGTAAATCGATGCCCTTGGTACGGACTGAGGAGTTTTCCTGTTTTTTATGCGACTGTAGAATAGGGTGAGCTAACTTTGTTCCAGGAAAACAAAACTTTGCCCAACAAAACCAACCAAGTTAAATTTAAGTTTTATACACGTTTAAGGCGAGGGAAGAAAATTTTGTCTTCTACTATTCCATCACTCCGCAGTTCGTCACACATCCCCACAAACACGGCACACAAAAGGATTACATGATTCCATTTACTTACGTGTCAAAACTTTTCATGCCTCAAAAACTTTCTCTGTTCAGCTCATGAATGTGAACTTGTGCCTCACAAATTCTTCTGGCTCCCTTGTTTGCTCAACGTTAACATTCCAGACAACTTATGGTTTCCTCTATAGGACGGAAAAATGCGACAAAGACTTATTTACTTGCTCATTCAATTCTGACCTGCCTAATAATAATTTTGTTGAATGTCATGTCATTTCAGTTTTATGACGGGACAGAGTATTCAAGTCCAACTAGTCGTGCAAAATATTTAAGGACTCGGAAGAGCGTTTATTTCAGTTCCATGAATTGAGAAATCTATCGATTTTGGGCCAATCGTTCGTTTAAATTTTTCAACAAAATTACAATTTTGTCGGATAATCAATAAAAAGCGTCTGTAAGGTAGGCAGAATGCAGTAACTCCAGGGATTCGAATGTGTCAATCAACTTCATTACTCGGAGTTTTATTCATCTCTGCAATTACAAGTCTACATTGATGTTGGAGCATCATAAATGTCAATACAAGGGAAACTGATTGCTACACGCGTAAATTATGTAAACACAAGGTTCAATAAGTGGAACATGAAAAATAGAACACACCGTTTTGGAAATATTGCAAAAATGCTCCAATGACATGGCATTTTATGTCAACAAGATCAACATCATGCATCACTACCACAAAATTAGGTATTTTGTGCTTGAGAGGCTACTCCAGTAAATTACATTTTTTATCTTCTATAAAAGTAGCGTCCGGCCGACTAAAGTTTCTTTGGCGAAGAGGATGTTGCCCGATTCTCGTTATTACAAACAATTATAATCAAGTAAAGTAATCAGTGCCGAAGCTGTCAGCTTGTGTTTAACCACTGTCAAGATAAGTTGAAATTAAAACTGATGGAGTTTTAACCCCCAAACTAACTAATCTCGAATCAGGAAAGCTTGAACAACTAAAGTAAACAATTACGCCCTCGCCTTCGCAGCTTTGCTTTCCAAAACCCGCAAAACTTTGTTCAATTTTCAATTCTAATCTATTATTTGACTACTGACAACTCAACGCTGCTTCTTTTCGTCTTCTTTCACCGACTACAATTCCATTCTATTTTTCAATCAGTTGAAATGATTGAAAGTTTTAACTTTATTGGCTTCTTTCCGGAACTGTGCATTCAACAACTCGACAGATCTGATCGGCCAATCAACATTGTTGACTAAACATCGGACAAGCTACTATTTGTATTTGTTTGCTTACTAAATCCTTGCCAAAAGATGCAATCGCAGACAAAACACATCCAAACATTTACAGATCAAGCAGGCAAATATGTAATACGAAAAACAACACCAATAACATGCATACCCACAATAATTGAAACTCTCCTCAACTTCACTTACCAAAGAGTGTCATCCAAACGAGAAAGGAAACAGTAAACACAGGATTCAATCTTGAACACGACATTCTCACCGGTTACGTTGTGTCTGATTTTGTACTTTATTTTGTTCTGAATTACTTATTGTTTAGAAGTCTTATAAATCCGGCTTTTCTCACCAATCACAAACCGCAAAACGGTTCGCGTGAGTTTCTCTTTATATGTTTTGCCAAGTTCTTCGATGAGTCCAAATATAATTTGCAGGAGAAGATTTTGTGAAGAACACAAGTTCATTTCACGTAAGGATTTAAATTTTTGTTTAGCTCCACCATTTATTTTTTAATTGTTTTCCGTATTGCAATACATTTTATATAAAAAAAGTGTAAAACGGTCCAGTGAAAATTGTTGATTGATATTTTCGTAAGCCGGCTGCTTCCAGAAAACTTATTCTCCTTAAAAGTTACCTTATTTGTTTAACGTTATCTAACTTTTGTCATGTACTTTTAAAAGGCAGTGCACAGTCGAGATGTTGGAAGTTTACTTACTAAACAATTTGTAGGTTAGGCAGTGCGGTACAAGAAATTGCAAATAAAACAAGGACAGATTTATATTTTACACTTGTGCATTTTCTATTATTTTCTACCACCTACAACTACGGTCCACACATTCACCCACGCTAAACTAAGAAAGAAATCAGGAGCCGGTACTGGAATAAGGTGCACATTGATGGAAACGGTTAGGTTGGGGAAAGGGAAGGAAAACACAGAGTCACATCCAATCCTCTACAATTCAGTCACACAACTGAGACTCAAACTTGTGGTGCATGGAGATTTTATCCCGAATTTACCAAATGCAAGGGTTGTCTTGCACAAAGTAATCCGAACGGGTTGTGGTTGGTGTTTGTAAATAAATGGTATCGAGAATCTTGTAACAAGCGAAGGCTGGTTGAGTTTGCTTATGAATATTGACATCCAACTAGTTAGTCTGGACTTGTTGCGTGAAAAGTGTGGACTTGGTGCGTATACCGTTTTAGATGTATTATTGAATTGGAAAACAAAAGGGAAAGCAATAATTGCGTAAGGCGATCAGTATGCATAACGAGTACATACTATTTCTTGTCCATCGAAGAGTGATAAGAAAATCCATGAAAAATTGATGTAAAGAAAAGTTTTAACGGTTTACTTATCTTTTTGTTTAATGGTTCTAAGATAGTGGATGTATTCAATTATAACATCGATTTTGGTGACAGAACTCGATATTTTACAACCACCGTTTATTTTATGGAATTAAACTACGCCTCTCCTACTTATAAGCCATACAGCTACATGGGTTCTACAATAAATGCTTGGATTCTATAATATCTGTAATTGGTCCCTTGTTTTCATTTTACATTATTAATAGATAACTAGTTAAGACATAAAGCTTATGATTAACAACATCATTTTAATTTTATTGATACTTTTCCTTAAATAATAAAAATATAATTAACTTGACAGTATAATCACTAATCGATGGATTCCAAAATGAAATGAATCAAATTAAAATGGAGCGGATTATATAAACCTTAGTGTGCTACCAAACATTTCTGCAATAGGTACAGTTCAATTCAAATTAAAATGCGTAAAATACAGATTTAAAAGCGACTAAACGAGGAATAGTCTCATTTTAAAATTTATAAAATAAGCTCACAACAATTCAAATTTTCATTCGTTTGCTACTTTTACGAACTACACGTTTTTAGTTTCGCCATAAATCTACTCACATACCAGGGTCTTGTTGAACAATCCCAATTGAAGAATGACTGACAGCAAAAATATGGATTGTAATATACATATAAAGTATAATCTTCATGATTTAATATATATTTTAAATTCCATTTCCTTGCTGGTACTCTGGCTAAAAATAATTATTTTTACATAAATAGGATTATAACACCAAAATATAAATTTGATTGGTCTCTTTGTTATCATATCACAAATGATTCAGAAGCAAAGTTTATTATCTTTAGGTCGAACGTTTTTTACCATCATTAATTTCTACCCTGTTGATTTCCTCATTCAGAGAAATAATTTTAGAACACTCTCTGAATTTTAGAAATTCACTAACTCATATTTCTTGTCCCGACTTTGTTTTAGGTCTGCTGGTTGAATCTGACTTAAAATTGTGAAAATAAATAAGCAGTACAATTATTGGTCAAATTCAAAGTCATCATCGAATACAATTGTGATTAATCTAAATATACAAGTGGTTCATTGGTCCCAACATTTTCAAATTGTCAATTGTTTTGTAATCTCCTTCAGGATACGCAGATTTATTTATGATGGCTGCAAAAAGATAGAAACTCTTCTCGAGTTTTTGAATTTTCTCTAAATTCTCCAAGCATCGAGCTGGTCACAGTTTTGCTGTTGATTTTCTGGACACCTCGCATAACCATGCACATGTGCCTAGCAAGGGAAAAATATGCAATGGTTTTATATAACAAATTCAAGTGTCGGTATAAATAGATGTTAAAATTTGTATAACTCAAAAGACTTACACTCCTTCACAAACAACAGCGACCCCTCGTGGATCAATCGCTTTAAGCACAGCTTCCGCAATTTGTTTTGTCAGCCTCTCTTGAACTGAAAGAGATTATAAACATACAATGTGCTACACTTTCTTTGTCTTGTTTACTTTATTGGGAGAAAACAAAGTGGGTAATGTAAATACAGTTAGACCAAGATGTACATGCATCTCAGTAAGTTGTAAGCTTTTCTTTCCGATTACCTTGGAGTCTCCTGCTGTAAACTTCCACAATTCGAGCAAGCTTGCTAAGCCCCAAAACTTTGCGATTCGGCAAATATCCAATCGATACTTTCCCTGTAATAAAATAAGATACTTGTAACCTTAATAGAAATGTCATAATTTGAACACAACTTACCATAGAATGGTACAAGGTGGTGCTCGCACATAGAGAACATCTCAATATCCTTTACGATGACCATCTCATCTGTATCCTCGTCAAAAACGGCGTCGTTCAGCACTTCTACAAAAAAAAGAAAAGCCAATTCAAATATTGATACCGTATAACAAAGCCTTGTTATTTACAAATGTTCAAATCACATGTAATTTATGTCAGAGAAATACAGATAAACCATATCTCGCTTATTTAGACAATCTGTAGAACTAGCTGGAGGTCAATACAGCAATTTTTCATCATTCACGATGATATATTACAAATAAGATTTTTGACACCAATAAGGTGGTCAAATGATAGAATCATGCAAGACCAGGCTTTGTAACAAGAAAAGTCCATTAGACAGCGGACTGGATTTAGTCAAAGTGACACACATTCAACATTCCCGACTTTCACTTCATCCAGTCTGGCACACAAGTCCCGTCTGTTTCTTTACCTTATTCTATCCATTGTCCTATTCTGCCTGTCCTGTTCTAGTCTGTAGAACTGTTCTACAGGATGTGGGCGTGAGCGAGCAACTTGGTTGAAAAAGAACAGAACAGCAGAATAATGGGGTTCTTTCAAGTAAGATGCAATAAAGTATCAGAGCCATCACACAATAGATGAGGATAGAAAAGGTTCTTGTACTGACATACGAAATATAGCCTATCACCGTTTGAGCTTTATGGTATCGGAATTGACCTAAAGAAGTGATATACGTATATTAATCTGAGAGACGGGATACGAAGCTTCGACATGTACAAAGCACAACTTTCTTTCACATAATCCTTGACCGACTATATCGCAAAATACCAGTTGACTGAAATTTGGTCTTGTCAAAAGTTACTTGCAATACGACACGACCTGATCATGATCGAATATCGCAGAACCGTAGTTTAGATTTGTCCAAGTTTTCTGCTAAGTAGGTTACTTTATTGGATGCTCTGTTTTTGTACCAATACAGTAAAGATGAGGAAGTTGATACAATGGTATGGTACTAGTGATCTGCTTCGGTCCATAAACTTTACTTCATCGTTAGGTCTATGTCGTCGTTATAAAATACGATAGTTAGCGACTAGTAAGTAAGTTTGTTTTTCAATTCATTTGACGTAAATCCGGTTAGACTTTGTAGAAGGAATGCCAAATTTCAAAGTTTCAAATTCAAGTATTCTGAAGAATCGATTTAATTGGTATACAATTTGACAAAATTGGCGACTCATTGATTAAAAAATGCTTGCTCCATCCCAATCTTACTTAAAATTCTGACCATAACACGCTCTCAAAGAATAAATTACAATTATGACCTTACAATATTTCAAGATTTGTGCATGTCCGCTCACTCTTGCGTCCAGGAGCGCATAAAAAATGAGATGGAAGTTGGTATACGTAAATGTAGAAGGATGAAGCTCCATAAAACGGAAGTGAAGTCATTAATTTAATAGTCGGTGAAAGGAGTGGAGTGGAAACGGAGAGGTGTTTTATTTCGGAGAAAGTGGAAAGACTTGACTCGGTTCTACAGACGGAACTCTAAACGAGTCTTGAAAATCTCCGTTTCAGTAGAAAAGCCATTATTCCTTCTTGCCATTCTATTCGCGAATTCCAAGCAAAGTCACACAATTCGCAATTACTCTACTTTCAAGTCGGATACGATTTATTTATTCCAACTACCCAAATGTTACGAAACGGACAAGATGCCTGGAACTAATGCAAGTAGCAATACCGACCAAGTCCGGATCTATTTGATTTTATACTCACTCAGTATTCAACAAGTAGCTCCATTCACAAAGAAAGCCGTTTGATTTGACCACAGCCTATCTGGCAATTCCTTCCCCGTGCCAGAAATCGGGCAGACCAATGACGCCATTGGCTGGAGCTTTGAGATAAAAACAATTTGCAATTCATCAAGGAATTCACTTATTGATTTTCTAGAAAAGAGAGAAAATCACAGAATCTTATAAATCCTGGAGGTTTATAAACATTTTGTCGAAATAAAGGAACGTTTAGTTTAGTTCAAGCTACGTGTTTGGAAATTTCACTTTGAAACTTTACAATCTTTTAAAAATTATGGTACATTCTTTTTGTAATGCACTCAAAAGGTAGCTCAAAAAATAAATTGGTTTTGAGATGAGTCAATGCGATACCGAGATTGATAGAAATCTGCCTTTGATTCATTTTTCCAAGAATCTGATCAACACAGCTACATATTTAAATTGTATTTATCCGATACCCCTTCCATGAATGACTGACAAGAAGACTGATGGATTTTAAAATCCGATTAGAATGTATAAGAAATACAGTCTTTGATCGTCCCACACGATTCTATTGGTGTATGTATCAGTTAGTGAGTATGTATGGCAAAGGTCACGCAGGAACAGTCAACATTTCTTGTGTTGTCTGACTCAATATAATTTCCGTTGGCAAACAAAATCTTTAACCAAAACGCCTTCACGCCAACCCCATCATTCCTCGAGCGTGGGTGGGGACCAACATCAATTTCCTCTCAGTAGACTAACGACCGCCGTTACTTCTTGGTGCGGATTGACACATTTTCAAATTATTTGGTTTTTTACTTTGAGATATCTCCAAGAAGTGCCAGTATATGATTGTGTTTGAAAACGTAACTCACCCTCCAATGTCTGATCATATCCCTTGGTGAAGAAGAGCATAGCTTTGGCAGCCCGTTCTGGAGTTTTAAGGAGCCCTTGACGTTGAGGGTCTTCGCCAAGACTTGCAAGTAATTCTAATCATAATACAATTTTTATTATAAGAACAATAATTCATGTCATAAAGTATAAAATTTCATAAAGGCATTTTCAGAACCTTTGTAAGCATTAGACATGTTCGGAATTAGATCTTCTCGAGTTGGTGGTTTGTGATCCAACTCCATGTCGTGGTGAAAGCTGCAGTTCTCATGGCCTGAAAAAATCAATTTTATGAAATTTAGTATCCGTAATTTTGAATTCTCATATCGCAAATTTCACTATTGGTAAATATTTTTATGTAAGCCTGAAATTATAAGCAGACACAAATACACATGTTAATTGTAACATTACAGCAAATATTTATTTTTTAGCATACGTTGAGTCTGCCATGCTGGACTAGTAAAAAATTACAAAGCTGAATATGGCCTCATACTGGTTTTTATAAAAAGCTTAACAGTTTTTAAGAAAAAGTCATAAAGTTTGCAATTCTAAACATATGGCTTCATTAAATTATTTTACTGTCGTTATAAAGTTTTTTCGAATAACTTACAAATAAACCTCACTAATTTCTGCGAAAAACAAAGCTTGTTCTACCTCAAAACTAAAAGGTAGTCAAAGGAAGAGACCTACTACAACTGTCAATCGTCAAATTTTTCCGTCTGGTATGAATGTTGTTCTTGAAAAAATCTCATGCTCTGAGGACAGGAGCTTGGTCACATCAAATTGTACACAAATTTGCCATTTCATTAGTTGCATTCACGTAATACAAATGTGAATCACAGAATAACCTTTGATCAAGTAATTGTATCCGACTTCAATGTCACATTTTGCTATCTTCCCTCCAATCTTGAGTTTAAGAATTATGCTAAAATCATGTGCGATGTGCTTCCATAATGATGGGCCGAATATCAATTACTTCTCATCAAGTAAATCAACTTATATGGAAAAATTACAGTTGAGAACATTTGGCGAAAGTCAATGACGAGCTCAATGAAGTTACTTCATGTCTTATGTGAGAGGATGGATATTAATATGCTGTCGGTTGACAGGTTGGGGTTGACCGTGACAAGTTTTTGTTCATACATATTTCTATTACGTACATCCAAACTGGTGCCTTGATATCACTTAACAAGTAGTCACTCGATGTCACGAGACCAACATCACGACCACACACCATTAATTCATGAATGTTAGATTGTCATTGTCATGTGTCATTGTCAATGAATAAAATAAAAATCAAAGCCATGCTGTAACATGATCATCTCACATGCATCAAATAAGTTACGAAAAAAATGTATCGGATTAAATTACCTGGAGTTGTTGAAGTCCGTGGAGTTTTAGGTGATTCCAGATCCTTTGACCCATTATGACCATTTGAAGCAAAGTCTCGCATTTTTCCAGTANTTGACCCATTATGACCATTTGAAGCAAAGTCTCGCATTTTTCCAGTAGCAGAAGCCGAACGTTGCTTCTTCAGGATGATGGGATCTACAATTGGCTTCTTACTGAATGTTACGGCAGGAACGTCAGCACCAGTTGACATTATAGCACTAATTACGTATTATCGATCCTATATGTGAGCCAGCAAATGGAAAGGGCATATTTGTGTATTTGATATTTCAATAAATGTTCAGTTACTGAATGTAAGAGCAAAAATTAAGGCTGTCTTCACAAAAAGTAATGTATAAACGTAGATTGCAAATTAACACACTAAACAAAATTGAAGTAAAAAAAACCATTGAATATGCTCCAGAAGTTATGACACGTTTGTTCAACCAGAGTTATAACTTGAGACTGACACTGGTTTAATCCATGGCCTACAAAAATACAAAGTTGATTTACAGCAATAAGCGAACATTTATATTAACATGCAACTAAAAGAAGTTCTTTTTTGACATTATTGACAGACCCTATTGTCTGGATCATTCTGTGATGTGACTCATGTTTAACTTTTTTTCATAAATCTATTATTGTGACACGACACATCAAAATTCTAACGGTACCCTTATCAAAGGAACGGATTCAACTCTGCCCTTATTTATGTATCGAGTTCCAATCTACCCAACTTCATTTCTCATCTACCACGTGCATGCAAAGCTGAACTAAAAATCTCAAATTTTACAATGGTAAGTGCGCAGTAATTGGTCTCACCTGCAATCCAGAAATTGTGAGGACACTTTCCGTGACCGTGTAACTCTCTTCTCAATTTTGTCTCAATTGCTGAATGGACAGACAAAAAAAACTGTTGCACTCAGGGTAAAATGGAAACAGACCGAATTTCGACCAGGATCGAGGAAAAGAAAGTTCTTGAGTCGAGACCACCACGGATTCAACTGATGCTCTTCTGGATGGAAACTGTGCTGGCTAAAGAAATTGTTGGCTCGTTCATGAAGGTGAGTTTTTTGATCGACTGAGGGGAAGGGATTTCTTCTCTTGTTCTTGCATCATACATCCATCGCTACATTTCGCATCATTAAGCATCCATATATGGCAAAATGGCAGTACTGGATTACTCTATGTACCCTACCTGCCTAGGACCAGTTAAAGACGATTGAAAGGATGAAGTAATGAAGAGAGATTCTCCATTATTTCATCAGGTTGTTTCTACGTTCTAGTACTGTTTGGTCGTAGAGGTAGATCAGGGAGATGCAAGTTATGTAATGTAGCTAATGTAATTTACGGGATCATGAGTTTAAGGCGAAATTTGTTACTGTAAATTCATCATTTATAAAAAATTGCAAAAAAGTTTGTTATCATTACTCGTAATTGTAAAAAAAAATAAATTTTGTGTCTCCAGTTAAAACAATGACTATATATTAGAAACCGACACTTTTATTAATGGGTTTTATAGACAAAATTCAGAAATAACATTTTATTGTCGGCTTTCTGAAAATATTCTAGACATAATAAAGTTAGTTGTAACCTATCCTTTTCTTGTTTGACTGTAGTTCAGTCATATAAACACTAATGTACAAAAGAAATAAGGTTTCCGAAAAACGTTGAGAAAATTTGAAAGCGCAGGGATACAAACAATTTAATTGGCAAGTTTTTCTGCAAAAGTAGCAAAAGATTTTTTAATTTACTATTATAAAAGACACTTTGACGTACGACAATAAACTTGAGCTCAGTCATAAATGTCTGCATTTTAGAGTAAAAAAAATACTGAGAATTGATATATTTATAGACTCGAGATTTGGGTGACGGACCGTCACTATTCATCCCATGTCTCGATCTTCTAGATAACGGTATTCGAATACAAATCCATCTTTTTTCCGTTGACTCCACTTATCGATATCAAAATAAATGTAGGTGCCCTGTGTGAGAAAAGAATAATTACTCACATTATACAAAAATTCCTAATTTGCATTTGCTATTTTACCTGTTCGAATAGCTCGTTGATAACTTTGGGTTCTTCATGTCGTTGAAACCACATCATGTACTTGGTATGAAATCTCCAACTTTGCCGTTTCAAAACTTTTGCTGCCAAATATTGCGCTTTAGTTCCCTCCAAATAGTAAAAGATAAAAAATAAAGTTTCCGTAGACAGTCTATTGTAAAACTCGGAGCTATCCGAATCCGTTAATGGTTGCTAGAATTGATAAAATGTGTCAAATTGGTTAATTGGAGAGAAATCATTCTTCTTTCTCTTACCTGTGGATAATAATCTGGAGTGGGGTAAGGATTCCTTGGGAGAAAATGTGGCATGCGTTCCGAATCTGCAGGAAGTGGAAGATGAGAATGTGCTGCGTCCATCCGTTCCAGTTGTGCTTCAAGTTTTAATGCAAATTGACGTTGTCTTTCTAAAAGGACTGGGTCCACTGGGACCGGTACAACTTCGGGAATCGG
>JAAXNX010000345.1:0-32513 GCA_036491905.1 Folsomia manolachei
GGCATTCCTCCGGAATTATCGAGACGTGGCTTAAAATCCTAAAGAAAAGTGAGTGTAGTTGTAGTAGCGGCGAAATTTCTGGGTGGATGGTTAACTAATTGCTTTGTAATTGGCTAGGCCCTGTGGAGAAACGACTGACCCTTTTCTATTTGGCGAATGATGTGGTGCAGCACGCAAAACGGAAGAATGACGCCGTGGTTGTGAATCAGTGGGCGTTCGCCGTGCAAAAAGCAACTCCTCAAGTTCGAACGCCGTCCTCCGTCTCGACAGCGATTGCTAGAATATTCAAAATTTGGGAGGAGAGAAGCGTCTATTCCAAAGAGACCATTGCCGACTTGCTCGCCCTCCTGAGTAATATTTTATTAATAATTGAATGAAGAATGTAGGACTGATTTATAAATAATTGATTGGTTCTTGGTTTTGTCAGACAATGTCCCCGCAAAGGAACGGGTTGGTGAGAAGAAGAAGCCGGAAACTTACACAGCTTCGGCGGACAAGGTGGCAGCCTTTCAAACATCCACGTTGATCTCTAAAGTTAAATTGGCGTACAAATTAAAATCTCATCTGGGTGTAACATTCCGTGCTAAACCCTTTGTTCATATGGATCTGGAAAATTTAAAGAGTTCCATCAAGGATAGGTCGCATGGAATGGATGTCATCCAGGAAATTGGGCAACTGGTGAGTCCATTACAAAAGGAAACATTGAAGAACACACACTATTATTGTTGACTAAACTAACATGTTGTTTGTGCAGGGGGAACAGTTGAAAACGTCCGAAACAAAGTTATCAATCGAAGTCGATGAACGGAGAAAAATAGTGGAAACTGCAGAAATCGCAATTGTGTACTATGAAAATGTCCGTGGAGAGGCTAAAATAGTTAATTCCGCCTATAAAAACTTTACCGAGAGAGTAGAAGCTACCAGGGATAAAGTCATTGAAAAGTTTAAATCATTTGAAGGTAAAGTATCATCCACACAATGTTAAAATGAAATGAGTGTCACGATGATTCGCCAATTAAATTAATTGTTCTTTGCAGAAATGGAAATAGACTCCAGTCCTGTTCCTTCACCGCCTCCTGAAGCTCCAAGTCCACCTCCAGACGAAGATGATTTTGGACTTAGCTCCGGCCTTCTCCAACCACAATCCAATGTTTCCAACAATATTCGCCACGACATCATGGATGCGCTTAAGTCAAGTGGCACTGCTAACAACAACATAGCCCCTCCACCAACGAATAATAGTCATCATCAAAGTCAGAACATCCCAAGCTTGGCTGCGATGCAACAAACATTTTCACAAAGTTGGGGAACCGTTCCATCCTCCGATAATTTTGCCGCAATGACTGCAATGATACAACAAATGCTTCCTGGTGGGAGTAGTGGTAATAATTATTTCACCCCTCAACCACATCCTCAACCCTCCACTTACAACCATCACTATCAAAATCAGCATCACGACCCAATGCATTCAGCTGGAGCTGGTTCCTATCACCCTGCTCAAGGTCAAAGTCAAGTTCCAGGTCCCGATGTTAGTTCGATACCTTTACCACCTCCGTCAGAGATTCCACTACCTCCACCAACAACCCCTCAACTACACCAACATCACAATAATCATCACCAACAAATGAACACCATTCCGAACAGTATGACGACTCCTCCAATGGGTCAAAATCCTTACTTGAATGCTTATGATACTTCTACAACAACACCTTCTGCTGGGGGTGGAGGAGGTTCTGTCGACTCGAATGAATATGTTCCACTTCCCTACTACAAATCTCAACATGATCCCGGCCAAGATTTAAATGCAAGTATGACCTATGGTGCAGGCTTATCTATGCCAGATTTTGACTCTTCATACAACTCCACACCATCAACGCCTCTAAATAATCAAAGATATCATCCTTACCATCATCCCAATGAAACGCCCAACAGCACCGGGGGTCCACACGCCAACCCTCTTTTGGTGTCTCCATCCTATTCCAATCATTCAGGCGGATCAGAGAGGTTTTATGGAAGCACTCAGGGTGGAAATAATTCTAATATATCTCCCACTGGGGCTGCCCCAGAATCGGTTTATGATCCCAGTGCACTCTTTGCTTCAGCCCTCAGTAAAAATAAGTCTGGCACTTCTTCTCACAACAGTTCAGGGCACAATTCTCAAGATTTTATGGGAGGATCAATGAGCATTTCTGGACAGGAGAATATTTCTTCAGGAGGGGCCTTTAATCCGGCGGATTCTTTTTATTCTCCTGGAGGCGTGTTTGATGGGTTTGCGAATGATGAAAGTTTGGCAAGTGAGTGAACCGTTCGTGTATTGTTAAATTTTTGCTCAATCAACTGATTTTTTTTGATTCAGATACGAATGGAGGAGAGCAAGTAGAACCTTATACACCGAGAAAGCCAGAAATGGGTAATTTCTTCAATAACCGTGGAGGAGGGAGAGGACTGTTGGGTACGCCACATGGTGGCGGTTTCAGAGGTCATCGTGGTGGTGGTGGGATGCGAGGCTATTCACCAATCGGAGGCTTTAGAGGAAGACCACCAAGAGGTCCAAGAGGTCCAAGGGGAGGACGGGGTCCCAGATTTCAAGTTTAAATGGGGTGAATTAAATTCAAATCAAACTATGAATATTCTAAGATAATTAAGATAGGCAATATACAGATATATCCATACAATTAGAATACTTATGATTTTATTATTTAATTTTTGAACTATATTTTAGCTAGAATATAGAGTAACTGTTATCATGAAACTAACTTGCGTTCTAATATCTATCTCGATTATGATTCTGTATTCTACTTGAATAAATACTGTCCAATCCCATACAATCATTGAATAACTCACTTTTCTTATCTAATCACTGTCCGACATGACATCAAACACTACGGCACCACCCCCTTTCCGTGGGGATCGACGAGAAGATTGTATGTTTAGAGTGCTCTATAAATGTAAATAAGTATTACTTCCTCGACTGTTGCAATTTACAATTATGATTAATTCTGAAATACCTGAACCATCTTTTTAGGTGGAGGAGTGTCATTAGATTTTTTTCCTCGAGATGTAGAGGCACCACCCCCACCACGAGATCCCGCTCCACCGCGTGACCCCCTCCCACCCTTTGCTGGAGGTTTACTCGGAGTAGAGTCCTCGTCGCTGGAAATTATTGCTCCTGCTTTTCCTCTCCCTCGACCACGACCTCGACCTGCTCCTCGCGCTGCGGGAGCTGCAAGTAAATTACAATTCATTATTTACTAATCCAGCAAATCTCTGACGTGTCATTCTAGCTAGAAATACATAGAATAGGAAAACTCTAACCTTTTCCTCTCCCTTTGGCGGCACCCCTGCCTCTGCCTCTAGCCACAGTAGCACGACTACTTGTTGAAGACCCGGCTTCATCATCTTCATCATCCTCAATCATGGAAGGCTCATCTTCCTCTTCATCCTCGTCGTCCTCGTTATCCCCACGATCTGCTCTCCTCTTCACGGGACGATTTCGAAGCAGTTTTAAAGCCTAGCGCAGCAAAAATAGAAATTCGAGACAATTCACACCAATCAAAAGTTTAAATTCATGGAACTACCTCTTCCCCATCCTCGTCCGGTTTGGCCAACCGTCTGTCTCGATACCCTTCCAAAGCTTCTTCAATATTCTCATCCGTAATTTCCAAAGTAGTCAAATACTTGAAGGCTTTCTCCACCTGGTTATCAATAATTGTGGCGATTGCATCCCTGTCATCCTTTTCAACAGAGGCCTTCACCGCTTCCGATAACCCCTTTTCTGACAGAACCTCCAAAATATTCACTGTATCCCCAGATTCTCTCGCCTTAGCAAAGAAACTTTCCACGATGGCTTCCACATGAGTGTCAAGATCCACCCCTTGACCAGCTCCTTTAAACATTTCGTCCATGTCTTCAAACTCCATTTCTCCATTCGCTTTCCGCTTTGTGGCCGTGACTTGTTTGAAAAAGACAATGTCCTCATTGATAATTTTATCCGTGTATCTTTGCGCAAATCGGACTGGCTGAAAAGTCTCTCCAGGATTCTCATGAAAAACTCGGACACGAACAAGAGGTTCCAGGGGCTGGTTGGGATGTCCGGTGTAAAGATCCGCGGCGTCACGAAGCATCATATCAATCCTAGATGAGACATAGGTCTCCACCGCAGCTGAAATATCTTTATCTTTGCCCAACTTCAGGGTTGGAAGGACTTCGAGTAAACTGATATCCTCCAGCAGCATGGGTCGAACGGTTTCAAGTTTTATTTTTTCGAGACGGAATCTTCTTCTGTTGATACTTAGAATGGCGACGTGTTTTTCTTTAGCTTCACCGTAGCAGAGAGAAGTTGCCACCGGACTACCGGGTTGGATTATGTATGTTCTAGCTTCTGGAGTTGTTGAGGTAGTCGATTCAGGATCAATCCGGCATTCGTGTTCATGTCCCCAAATGGCAAGATCAAAAAAAGCTGGGACGAAACTTTCTGGAATGTAATTCTTTGGCCCGTGTGCCACTCGATTTTGATGGAGAACAAAGATATTGAACCATTCCGCCGCGGATTCTTTGGGACGAACGAATTTTACCTGAAAGAAGGATAGAATTAGGATACAAAAAACTTTTATTATTGATTTACATTCAAGTCATTGTTTTATTTACGTGATTATCCCGAATAAGCCGATAAAGACGATCATCTTTGACATTGCCCAAGCCAAAAAGAGCCAGCTTCGTTTCTCCTTTGAGGAATGGGACAGCCTTTACGCTGATTTTGTTTAAATCATCCCATTGACCGAAATGATTCAATAGTCGGGCGGACACGAGTTGATCCACAGCACTGGTTTTCTTTATTCCTGTGAAACATTTACAAAATGTAATACATTTAATGTATTCTTTACAAAGTAGCGGTAGCGGCCTTGTGTTCAACGTACCAACGGGATCATCATGATTTCCATGAATGGTAAAAACAGGCATTGCAATATTAATGTCGGGGTCCATGAAATTAACCTCTGGTACTTCCTGATTAGGAAAATCCACCTGTGGATCCCCCAAGTACTCAAACTCAATCGCTCTGGAAGGATGTAAGCCAAAGAACAGTTATGAATTTCTGTTTGAAGTCATTAGTTTCATGTCATCTTCCTACTCACTTGCTACCGAGGCAGTATTTCCGCATAATTTCCGTGGCCCTTTGCAAAGTGGCTGGTTTGGGTTTGTTGTGGTGAAACAAGTCTCCTCCAAGCAGGACAAAGTCCACATTTTGATCCCGACCTATTTTCAAAATCTCTTCGAACGTGACAAAGCTGTCATTCTCTGCGGATTACAAAAGAAATTATTACAGCTGATTCTCCACCCTCCATCAAATGACTTGACGTTCACTCACCTCTTGCAGGATTGTTATCGCAGTATCCGAGATGGATATCGGAAGCCAGTAGGATTCTGAAGGTGTCTTCATCCCGAATGTTGGCCGTGAGAGTGGCATCCCCACAAGTGTCATCTCCCAACATGGAGGTGAAACCACTCAAAAATTGACTCGCGTCTAGAGGCATCTTGACTGTTGAATCCCTGACCTTTTGTTTGACCAAGAACAAATAAGTGAATCAAAATTACTTTTGTCCATTGGTTGACCTTCAATCCCTTGTCTTAATCTTACCTGCGGTTACCTCCAATGACCCTGACCTTTTGACCTCCTGACCCTGAATAATATGGCTCTACTTCTACTCAATCAAAAAATGATAACTTCGCTTTTTTGACAACAAACAAAGGCGACAAGTTGAAACGTGAACGTAATAAGGAATCCGTTTCCCGCCCTCCAAATTCAACCCTCAGCGGGGCAGAGTGAGATTACACCCTTATACCATCAGCCGGAATTTATTATTTTGGAACTCCTTCCTAAACCTAAACTATTATAATGGACAGTTTAATTAATTAATTTGGAGTAGTTATAGAATTTATTGTTTCCTCTACTTTCCCTCCTCCCCACTGCATGAGGATTAAAAATAAAATAAAATAAAAATAAAATAAAATGGGGGTGTGACCAATTGGTGGCGGAGTAGTGACAAAATGTGAGTGTTTTGTATTTCATCAGCAGTTAAGTTAAATTGTTCAAATAGATAAGGTAAACTTGTTTTTCTGCAGATCGGTCCCACAGAAATAGATTGATGAGCAAATATCAGGATGAGGACGGCGGTGGGGGCGTTCGCCACCCTCTCCGACTTCCAGATCGCTACATGGCCCGTGGACAAGATCGTCGAGGGGACAGAGATGCTCATCGAGAATATGATCGTGGTCCTCCTGGCCGTCGTCCTTATCAGGCTCAGGATTATCCGCGTGACTCTGAACGAGATGGTCATCCTGCCATGAGATATCCTAGAGAACAGCCTTATCATCGGAGTGGTCGTGGTTATGATCCAGGAGGTGGAGGACACCCACCTCATCCTCTCCAGCCACCCCACTCCATTCATATTAATCCAAATGTGTATTTTAATGAGCGTGTCCGACCTCCGGGACTAATTGCAAAGTATCCAAATTATGAACCCTTCCATCCTCCGCCAAGTGAAAACTTTCAGTATCCGGAATTTATGCGGCCACGGCCTCCCAAAGATAAGACTGCTAAAGATAAGCATAAACGGTAAGCTACACATGATGAACAACATGAGGCCTTTGAGATTTGATACTCTTAAGAAAATGTGGTTTGATATAGAAGCCGAAGCCGTAGTCGAAGTTATTCCCATTCAAGAAGTCGTAGTAGGAGTAGAAGCAGGAGTAGATCAAGATCAAGAAGCCGAGATCGTGATAGACACCACCGCACCCATTCTCGAGATTATCATCATAGCAGTAGGAGAAGGAGGAGTTATAGTCCAAGAGAGAGAAGTCGGAGTTATAGTCCAAGAGAGAGAAGTCGGAGTTATGAAACACGGAGAAGATCAAGATCCAGAAGTCATTCCCGTCATAGGTGCCTAGTCATATATTCACACACCTTTTGAGTTTCCTATTAGTGACTGATTTGTAATTACCTTTATTACAGGTCCAGAAGTCGCTCCGGAAGAAGTTCGTCGAGATCCAGGTCAAAATCCAATCCACGATCAGGGCGACGTGGCGATTCTCCTTCACCCGGAAGAGTGGATGAAACCCAGCGAACGCTTAAATATTGGGATAAAGTTGAGAGTGGGGAGGAGAGTGAGGTGGATTTAGAAGTTGACCTTCATCCCCTGACCACTCATGTTCACGCTAGGAAAAGGCTTTTAACAGAGGCTGTTCGCTCTTTGAAAGGGAAACGGTTGAAGGCCATGGTTCCTAAGCTTATCAAGGTTGATAAATCGTCTAAGATATGAAGTTGTAATGGGGCAGAATTGTAATTGTAGAATGTTTGATGCATTTCAGGACATGCCAATTGAACGACTACAAGAGGAATGCTTAAAAATTTTGGAGGATGCAGATTCTGAGACTATTCTAAATGTTTTGGAGGGTACGATGTCAATAATTGGTTTGCTTATGTCGTGTGGTCCTGTTCTTATCAGAAACACGATTTCGGATAGCTAATTTATTGAAAATCTTGTTATTTGTTGGTTTCTATTTAGGTAAAATGGCAGGGTTATTTCAAAATCCAGCAGCGGTGCCTACAAAATCAAAAGATGAGCCTTCCAAATCAACTGATGGTAATAGTCTGATTTACGTCCAAGGATCTACCGTTTAGGATAATTGATTGATTCCGTTTTTTTTATTGTAGGTGCCAAGAAAGTTAAAGTTAGTAAAGCCAGTCAACAACAAGAAAGTACAAAAAAGGCTAATAAGAAGGCAAAGAAACTGGCGGAAGGTAAAAAGAAAAAGTTGAAAGCGGAGGCAGCTGAGAAAAAGAGAAAGTCCAAACTCAAAAAGATGAAAAAAAAGGAAAAGAAGTTGGCAGGAACATCTACCACACCTCCAATTCCAGCTCCAGCTAAAAGTCTAATGGAATTGTTAGAGTTGGAGTATAGGGCCAAAGCTATCAAAGCTCTGTTAAAGACGCAGGGTGTTACTGGACTGGATATTGATGAAGCTGTGGGAAATGATGTGAATGCTGTCGTGGCTGCAAACGCTACGACAAATGATCTCACCGTTAATGGTCTGACCAGGGCGGGTAAGCCACTGATACAAATCTGCTTAATGCGGACTAAAGTCCCTCCTTTTGCTTTATTTAAAGAATTTCTGAATTCGTCAGGCCCGATTATGGCAGATACAGCACCAACTTCGTCCATTGAATTTGAAGAATCTACATCGAATTTGGTGTTTAACGCTTGTGCCTCAGCAGCAAGGGCGAATCCTCTGGATGGAAATCAGATGAGATTAAAGTTGCTCCAGAAATACAAAAATAGGGCGAGAAAGGTGAGTTTGGGAAACACGTTTATTTCAAGAGTGTGTTTTGGAGATTTTTTAAACAAAATCATGTTTTAGTTTAAGAGCAAGTCAAAATCAAAACCTTCAACTGTGCACACAAGTCTTCCGGAACTTCCTCCCATTGATCCAATTGTAACAAAAGAGCATGTGGAAGAAGATGTACTGGACCTTCATGATGATGACAAGTTAATTTATGACGGGGATGAAGAAGAAGAGGAGGTTGTGTTGAATGTGGAAGAGGTAGAGACAGAAAACTTTGTTGGTGAGCGTGAGGATAAGGACGACGAGGAAGAAGATACAAAAATTGAGCAAGTTCAGGAGGAAGAATTAGAAGAGGTTCAACCTCAACTAGTAGAATTTGTAGTCGAGGGTCTTTCTGCAGCAGAAGAGGGCGAAGTTCTTTCCGGTTTGTCTGAATTGGACAAATTGGATAGCCTTGCTGATCCTGTTGCACCACCCTCACCCGCTCAAGAGAGTGAATCAACTCGTACAAAACGACGTGAACGTTCTTATAGAAAGAAGAGAAGTTCCCTTAAAACAAGGACTCGCAATTCCTCTCTTCCTCCAAAGTCAAAGTCTCGCTCTGGTCGTTCCTCCTCAAAGAAAGTTTCTAAATCCAAGTCAAGTTCTCGATCTCCCAAAAAAAGAACCCGATCTGACTCTTCATCCCCTCTCAAAAGTAGGAGAAGATGGCGAGAAGTTGAAGTTGAAGAGTCTACATCTAGAAAATCACGATCTCAATCTCCTCCATCAACAGAAACTCAACCTGCCAAACCTAAATCTAGATCAACAAGTCCTGTGAAATTCATTTCAAATTTTGACTCTGACCCTGAACCACCAAACTCTGACGACTCGGGCTCAGAATTAGATTTATTAGGATCAAAATCAAAGGCAACTTCGGCATCGCATCAGCTCAAACTCAATTTAAAAGTGAAAGGTAAACCTGGCCCGATGAAATTCAACATGCCCAGCTCCCTCCCCGTTCCTCCTGTGGCAGAGATTCAACGTGAACCCCAAGGATGTACCAATCAGAACGAAGATTCTAATCATTCCAAACTGTCAAACATTTCTGAGGACGATGATCAAAATCCCAGCAAAGATTTTGACCCTACAGCAAGCAAGGAATCTCCTTCACAAAATCCTAGCTCTGATGAACAGGAGACAGCGGAGGATGTTTCAAAAAAAGTCGATGGGGATGAAGAACCGGCTCCAATCACTTGGTACGAGAGATGGTTTCAAAGTAAATCCATGCAGAAAGTGGTCAAAACCAATAGCATTCAAAGAAAGGCGAGGAAACAGTTAAAGAAACTGAAAGCACCGCCCTCACCCCCAAAACCTCCAGATCTTTCTAAGGATGCTGGTGAACCAATTATTGACAGCATTGAACAATATGAACAACTCTTTGGAAAAAAGATCGTGTCCAAATTGCCAGAAAATGAGAGCAATACTGAGTCAGTGGGTGTTGAGCAAGGGAAAGAGCCTGAGCCAGAAGAGGAGGAAGAGGAAGATAATGATTTGTGGGGTGATATTATCGGTGATGCATAGTTTTACAGTGAAAAGAAGTTGGGACTTAATTAAATACTTTAAATTTCTAATGTTATAGTCATTATTTTGTACCGTTCCTATTTCAAAGAAATCCTGAAGTCTGACAATTAATTAAGAATTAAGGACATGAAAATAAATCACGGCATGTATTAAAATAAAACGCTACATTTCAATCGTTCATTATTTTTGCAAAACCATTCCACTTTTATTTCAAGTGAAACTTGAATCGTCGTAAAGAAAACAAATTTTGATTTTGCTACTTAATCTATTCCTTCTTGGCCTTGGATTTCCTCTTGGGTTGTTGAGACTTGAGGATGATACTTGCCCTGACCAAAGCAGCCTGGAAGGAAGAAGGATTCAAATTTTATAAGTAAAGCGCTTACGAAATTGAAATTTATTATTTAAATGCTCCAATATTCTGCCCACCTTGGTAAGATCCTTCCTATAGTTATTCTTGCTCAACATGTTCCTCAGCTTCTTCAGTGGTCTGCGGAATCCTGCCTGTCTCATTTTGGTATCTTGATACAACTTTCCAGGTTTAGTTTGTCCCTTGACTTTCTTCAGGGTGACGACGAAACCCTTTTTATCCGTGGCCGGACTCACTCCAACAGATTTACGTTGGACAATTCCACTGTAGCGGAAGGAACTCTTGTTGACCAAGTTGTTGCGTTCCTGAAAGAATGAAGATTGGTAAATTAGATAAACTTCATGGACTTGACTTCACCATTGTTCGATATTTTAAATTAATCTCAACTTACCAAACTGAAAGGCTGCTTAACATTCCGAACCTTCTTCAAGAAGCAGTTATTGTTACGAACAATCAACCAGCTCAATTCGGGAGACGCCATTTTGTAGTTTGGGATGGTATGCTAATCTGAAACAGGATGGAGAGGAAGCAATAATTAGCATACATATATTATAATAAGTTACGAAACATTTTCTTGTATTGCAAGGACGAATCATTTCAGAATAGCAAATGTAATTTTCATAAACATCAACGATCTTGGTGGGTATGTCTCATCATAAAGATTCGTTCCTTGTATCAATAAATTTGGCATTACATTGTCCACAAGTCACTTACTAAAACCTTAAAAACTTCCTAAGATGACAAAAATAATGTGAGCGAGCATGCTGCCTCTGCCTCTAGTATCGACCGGCCCAACTAAACTATTCCAATGCATACAATTCCCTACTTTCGGTGAACTTGTCGCTCCCCCCTTTTTTCAAAATATCTCTCGAGTGCTTAACTAAGTGGAGGGATAAGTCAGTGTCAAAGTCCCCTAAGGTCAAGAGGTCACCCTGCAAAGGAATAAGGAAACAGGCAACTTACCAAATTAGAGGACCGTGTGCTTCCACTCAACACTAGTGACTAACTTGCTGCCACTCGTTTGGAACTACGTGCGAAAGTGTGAGACAGGGGTGAGCAGGATTTAGACTCTCTTTGGTGAATAACCGTATATTCATGTCATGAATTTTAGAGACGCCTCACTTTGAACTAATTAATTTAGCTTAATTGTCTGAATTTCTTTAGAATTAGAAATTTAGAGGCCAAGCCTGAGGTATAGTTTGATCATGGCAGCAGATAAAGTCCCTCAAATGGCTGCAGACGCCATACTCCTTCCTAGTTCCCATCTACCTGAATATTCCACGGAAGTTCGGGGTTACGATTGGTCTCAAGGCGTAAATTATGAGGGACTACTAAATTCTTATGCTACATCAGGATTTCAAGCAACCAGCTATGGTCAAGGGGTCCAAGAAATTAATAGGATGGTGGGTGGAGCAGCAGTACAACAAATGATGTGAAACTTGTCTAAATATCTTTTGTATGCAGATTGACGCCAGAAAGGAAGTGGTTCTTGGCGACGAAGGGGAGAAGTCGGCTGGATGCACAATATTTCTTGGCTACACCTCCAATCTAGTCTCATCCGGGCTGCGGGAAACGCTCCGGTTCCTTGTGGAGCATAAATTGGTCGACTGCATCGTCACGACGGCAGGGGGGATTGAGGAAGATTTTATCAAATGTCTAGCTCCCACTTATATAGGAGACTTTGGTCTCAAAGGACCATTTCTGAGGGACAATGGAATCAATCGCATTGGGAATTTACTCGTACCAAATGACAACTACTGCAAGTTTGAGGACTGGGTTACACCCCTGCTGGATGAAATGGTGGAGCAACAAAAGAAAGAGGGAGTGGTTTGGACACCCTCTAAAGTCATTGCCAAATTAGGTGGGTGAATTTCTAAAGATTACAAACAACTAGATTTTGAAGTTAATTTGTAAATTATTAGGTCAAGCCATAAATGACCCACGTTCTATCTATTACTGGGCTTGGAAGAATGAAATCCCCGTTTTTAGTCCGGCACTGACAGACGGTTCTTTGGGAGACATGATGTTTTTCCATTCCTACAAGAATCCGGGCCTTGTCCTTGATATTCTTGGAGATCTCAAAGCACTCAATACCATGGCCATGAGGGCTAACAAGACGGGAATGATTATTCTTGGCGGAGGTCTTATCAAGCATCACATTTGCAATGCGAATCTCATGGTAAGCCAAGCCCTAAGCAGCTAAATATTTACCCAATCGCCATGAATCTTGTGATCACTATCCGCTAATTGTTGACTATTTAACAGAGAAATGGCGCAGATTTCGCCGTGTTTATAAACACAGGACAAGAATTTGATGGGAGTGACTCCGGAGCTCGACCTGACGAAGCGATTTCTTGGGGAAAGATTAAAAAGGACGCGACGCCCGTTAAGCTGTATGCCGACGCCACGCTCGTCTTCCCGTTAATGGTTGCTCAAACCTTTGCGAAACAAGTGTTCCCAAAATAAATAAGGTTCCTTTCTTAACTTTTTATTGTCATTTTATTGACAGCAGCAATTATTTTGCAAATTACAACAATTCAGAATGAAGAAAATTAAATTGTCTCATTTTTTAGAATTCCAAGTATTTGGTGGGAAATTCAAATCCCGTTTAGTGTTTGAGTAACTTTCGCTAAAAACTAGTTTTATCGACATTGTGTCGAATTTTCGATTGCATTATTTACTGACATGAATAAAGTGGATAAGGAACGCTACATTGAGAACTTTGATTATCCAAACTGTGATGATGTTGGAAAGTATGAAAAACTCTCGAAAATTGGTCAAGGAACCTTTGGGTGAGTTTTGGGTTCAGCCATTTCTAGGATTTGGTTGGATTTGTGTCTTTAATTTCGTTTGTTCTAAATATCGCCTTCTTTTTATTCAATTTTCTTTCAGAGAGGTATTCAAAGCTCGGCATAAAAAGACTAAGAAATTAGTAGCGCTCAAGAAAGTGTTGATGGACAATGAGAAGGAGGGCTTCCCCATAACTGCACTTAGAGAAATTAAAATCCTCCAACTATTAAAACATGACAATGTCGTGAATCTACTGGAAATATGTCGCACCAAAGCCAATCATCATAACAAATATAGATCAATGTTTTATCTCGTCTTCGATTTCTGTGATCATGATCTGGCTGGACTCCTGTCAAATGTAAATGTCAAATTTTCCTTGGGCGAGATTAAACGCGTCATTCAACAACTCCTTAACGGACTCTACTACATTCACACGAATAAAGTGAGTGGACTAAATTTGTATTGGCGTTGCAAACACGATAGATGATGGAGTGAATAGGAATTGATTGGAGAATTGATTTCAGATTTTACATCGCGACATGAAAGCTGCCAATGTTTTGCTAACGAAGCAAGGTATTTTGAAACTCGCTGATTTTGGCTTAGCAAGAGCTTACAGCATTCAAAAGAGCGAACCAAATAGGTAAGGGAAACAATTACCAGTTTAACTGGTCATTGCTTGACATGATTTGTTTCTAATTTCTAGGTATACTAATCGAGTCGTAACGTTGTGGTATCGACCACCAGAGCTGCTGTTAGGCGAGCGCAACTACGGTCCAGCCGTGGATATGTGGGGCGCGGGCTGTATAATGGCCGAGGTGTGATTGAAATTGAATTTTTATTCGCTTGTCTCTGTCTGGGGATGCAATTATTAAGCGGGGTTGATGTTGTATTATTTGGCGGCTTGACTTTCTTCTAGCCCTATTTTCTCTCTCCTTGTGTGGCTCGTCACCATCTCTTTTCATTAACGTGTGACGAGTCCAGCAAGGCTACTTGAGAATAATAAGGGATTAGATTAATGAAAGTTGCAAAATGCCGTGACATCTAACTCGAGCTTAAGAGAGCTAACCAGTAGACAATGGCAATGATTATCATGAGCCCGAGCAATTCAATGTGTAAGGCTGTTTGCAGATGTGGACTCGTTCTCCCATTATGCAAGGGTCCACGGAACAACAACAAATCACACTGATTTCTCAGTTGTGTGGCTCAATCACTCCAGAAGTGTGGCAGTCCGTTGAAAGCCTTGAACTCTATCCGAAATTGGAACTTCCAAAAGGGCAAAAGAGAAAGGTGAGCGGAATGAGTTGCTCTAAAACAAATAAATAAGACTCCTCTGCTGCTTAGTCTTGCAAAGTAAACTAAAACGAATGAAATTGCCCCCAGGTCAAGGAAAGATTAAAGTTTTACGTAAAGGATGGCTACGCTTGTGATTTACTCGACAAGTTGTTGACTTTGGATCCATCCAAACGATTGGATGCCGACACTGCTCTAAATCACGACTTTTTTTGGTCTGATCCAATGCCCTGTGATTTGAAACCCATGCTTCAAACCCATTCTCAATCAATGTTTGAGTATCTCGCACCCCCAAGAAGATCCGGAGGCCATCCTCACGCTCGACCCCAGCCTCAACTCTCTTCTCAAATAAAACCCTCTGCAGATGTTGGATATCACGATCGTGTCTTTTAATTCTACTATGGAATAGGAACTCAAATTCATCCTCGCCAGTGGTGCTTTAATTTAATTGAACCCTTGATGGGAGTCGATTTCATTACTTGGCAGCTACAATTTAGTAAATCACTAGAAATCTACTATTGTACATTTAAATATCTATTCCTTACTATCAATGTTTATGCTGCGTCGGCAAGCTGTTTTTAATTTCTTGGCTACAAAGTAACGCAAAGATGTACATTCAACCGTATTTAATAATGTTTGATATAATGTAGATAGTAAAATCAAAAAGGTTTAAGCGTTCCGTCAAATAATGAAGAATCAACAAATTGAATACGTATTCGTATGTTTACTATTTATATTTATTTTATATATAATAATAGTTTTTATTTTAAATCTACAAAAAAGATTTTACTTAATATTGACCTATCCCGCATACTAAGTGGTTTCCGTTCGTTGGATTGTTAGCCATTTTTGTCTATTTTAGTGAGACTATTTTATATTTGTTTACCATGCATAGCGTAAGTTACGCTGCTGTAACTTCCCCATTTGTAATGGGGCTTGATTCTAAGTATTTTGTGATAATGTCAGTAAAAATGTGTGTATTTTACTCTAAAAAAGAAAGCTACTTGACATTATTGACGTCATCTCTCATTACGTCACAACTTTCTCCAGACTGAGTAAAAGTCTCAATTTTCTCCAACTTTCCAATTTGCCTCATCATCCTTCATTTTCATCCAGTGGTCAATCTTATCAAAATCGTGTTTTCCATGAAACTCGAGCAATTCAAGGCATGAGCAAATATGGGAAATAAATCTCAATCATTCACTCATTTATCATTCTTCCACTTTTCCCAGAAATCATTCATCTCTCACAATCGGGCTGATTTGGAGACAAGGTGAAAGCAGAGAAAGGAGTCCGTGGGGTGTTGTTGTATTTAATCGAGCGTATCCTTGTTTTGGTGTGAGTGTAAGAAATCAGTTTTTACATCTCCCACGAGCTCTTTTACTTTGCGTGCAGGTAGGAATACGTATTACGACTGATTGTCATGCTGATTTCCGCTCTACTCATTCCCGAGGCCTTGTGTTTTCGGGTAGTTTAGTTGAGACCCACGCTATTTTTATTTGTCCCAAAAGACCAATGTCAACAAACATCAAGTATGCAATGCAAAGTTAACATGGAGCCATAAACCAATTCAAACTGCATCCATTTCATTCCATTCTAATCTTCGTCATGCAATGCAAAGTTAACATGGAGTCATAAACCAATTCAAACTGCATCCATTTCATTCCATTCTAATCTTCGTCTTGAACTTCAACTTCAATTCGGTGCCCTTGTGGTTGCTGTTATCGGACGGACTTGGTTTTTATTTTATTTTATTTTATATTTTTTAACCTGCCAACTAAGGAGCTGAATTTTATGTCGGATATCAGCACTTAATTTTAACAGCAATATTTTTACGTATTTCTTTATTGTACTTAATTCATTGCTCCATGATTTCTCTTGGCTGTTGAATGTCGCTTTTGACAGGAAGGAATTAAAACATTTTTTTACGGTTTGCTCACTCTTTATGGCTTAATCTTAATTGGACTCACTATTAAAATGAGTGAATTAATGACTCGGTTAAAGGCTGCCATTGAAAAGAAAGGAATTAAGGAGAAAGCACCACGCAAGTTTTTAAGGACATTCGGAAGGAAACGGGAGAAGGCAAGGTCTCCTTTTAATAAATTGCATTGTGTATGAATGTGGAGTACTCTAATTCCTGCCATATTATTTGCTATTTATTATTTTCTCTCTCATCATAATTTCCAGGGATTGGATTGCATGTGTCAGCCCGGCCCCACGCCACAAATAACGGGAGCGAGTTACAGGACGAATTCACAAGTAGTATGATATTATTGAATATAATGAGGACCCAGGGTGGGAGTAAAGTCACGCCCACTTCATAAACGGGCCTGAATTCCGTCCAGTTGAGTTGATTGCACTTTTCTCCACGGAATTCCATTGAATTGAGGTTGTTACGGACATGGGAATTATTCATGTGTTCAACCTCTGTTGAAAATTCACGAAATAATTTGCAACATTTCCTTTCAATTGGGACTGGAGTTGGTCATAAAAGAGCTACATTATCATTTAAGAACGGCGTCCATGGCACAGGTGGGTAGACAAAGTAGTGCCATGTGTAAAACTCATTTTCTCTTTTACATAACTGATGAACTGATTACAACAAATACAGCCCATGACGAGGCGAGGTGGGGTGGATGATATAAATTCATTTAGAAAATCAATGTTTCGATTTATTTACTCCCCACCAAACCAACCTCGAGAACTAAATAATACGTCTATGACAGACTTCTGAAGGCCAGGAATGGAGTTCTGAACTATATTTTTTTGTGAAAGGTACAAAAAATGGGTAAAGTTTAGCCCAGAAAGCAACACAGGGTCAATCATCTAGTTAGTTGGGAGTGAAATGTGGAGAAGCCATATCTGGACTGGTAGCATAAATATAATAACATTATCCAAGCTTTTATACTGCAGCCAGAAATGCCTGCAGTATAAAAAATTTCTGACACTTTGACTACCTTTCTTTCCCCGTTCTCTCTCCGCTGTATGTCATTCATGTCAATTATTAGTCGGGTGGGTAGAGAAAGGAGGAAAAAAGTACAAAAGCCCGTAAAAGCCCAAGTACTCCATCAAGAAGAAGGAGTGAAGGACTCCCTGAAAAAGACGGACAACCAAATCCTTACAAGAAAGAACCCTGTCCAACAATTGAGAGCATTTTATTCCATTCTATTATTCTATTTGGAGCAAGCAAGCAGCAGCAGGAAGGGAAAAGTAGTCCCGTAGTGGTGTATAAAATGAGAGGAAAAGACGCAGTTTTATGGACATTACATGCATTACCGTATTGCTTTAACGGGGTCTCTGTGGCTGAAGAGAAACACAATTTGGCAGGAGTCAAGGCAGTGGTGGCGTGGCTTTTAGAAATGAAAGGAGCTCCATGAAAGGATATGGATTTCTGCTGGACAAATGCAGGGAGGGAAGGGATGAATATATGCATGCCAAGAATATAAAAGATTATAAAACAAATGGGATATAATATCGAGAGTAATGGATGGCTGGAAAAGTCAAGTCGATTCATGCATAGATGGAAACTAAGCTAAGCAAGCAAACTAAACCAAGTCAAGTCAAAAGGAGTAGAGATACGGATACGACAATCAGGCTGCCTGGTAGAATGTGGAGAAAGTGAGTGGCGGATGGACAATACAATGGATGGAAAAATAAGAAAGGAATGGAAAGGATGGAGAGGGTAAGAAATGGAAATCAGAGCCCAGACTTTTGGCTTCTGTTCAAGCAAACTCAGCTCAAAGTTGGTGGAAAGAGAGAGAGAGATCGTTCCAGTTTGGTTGGATAGTTGGCTGACTTTAGGAAAAGATATCGTGATCATGACTGGGACAGGCATCCACTAATAAAACGGGAGCAGTTGAAAGGAAAGGAGAAATGCACGCAAAGGTTAAAGCACAGCCACAAAGCCACAACCAAGTCATATAGGAATAGGAATAGAAGGCTGTAGTAAAAGTTAAGTAATAGTGGAAACAGAGAAAGTCAGGCAGAGATGGAGAGAGAGGAAGTAGTTCAAGGCAAAGTGGTTGGTTGTAAGCACACTACTCAGTCATAGTTGGGTGTTACTCCTGCTATAGTTCCTTCTGATATGATGGGCTGATTCATTCTGCAACTGAGCTGATGTTGGGGAATTGAGCGCAATCGACCCAACCAAGCTCTTTTAGTTTTACGAGCATAACGGAAGAAAGCAAAGTAGCCATAAGGCAGAGCAGGAGCATGCAGGGACTTTCTCCAGCTTTCTCCTCCTATTTCCCTGGCTGGCTTTCTCTTTCTTAAGCTGGCTGCCATGGAAACTGGTGCGGCTGCAAACATATAGCAGTGTGTGGTTCTCGGGTGGGTAGTGTGGAGGTGGACATTAGCCAAACTGGGACTTGGCATAATATTTTTAGTCATCACATTTCTTCTCCTTCAGATTGGACGGACGTGGTGGTCCTGGGTTTTCCTTTAAAATACTCAAAACTATCCACATACACAGACAGATACTTAATTTTAAGATTTCTTCAAACCTTTTCTCATCTTCTGTATACTTGGACTTTCTCCTAGATAGGTAGGGTTACGCGATAATGTAGGTTCTGCACACGCGACTTTTTTGCTCAGATAAGTTCCCACATACATACATATTCACGTACTATGAGACACACTCACAACCACGTAGCTACCAGTTTCTGTACACATGTCCTTCCTTCTTTCCTCTTACTTTCACCCTTGTCTCCTAAGAGAAGGTGCCATCTTACCTCGGTTTGATTGATTGTCCTGTGTCCAATAAAATTGGTTAAAAACAACAAGTAAGGAAAGACAATGGGAGTCACAACAAGATCCGGAGGGAGGGAGAAAAGGGGTGGTTCAGAAAGTTTCCAAAGTCCATTCAAGGATCCTCTCGTCACACATTTTAAATCCACACGAACCTCCACACGTCGCTCGTATAAGAAAGCTCTAGTTTTGTGCATACCCTTAATCCTGCTCATAAAGGGCTCCCCCCTGTTCCTGGGTGGAGGTGGGATACGTTACTCCAACGCTGCAGTGACCCGTGGGAGCAGAATTTCAGAATTGCAAATAAATTACAATGAATGGAGTGCCTTAGAAGATTTAAACAGCTACAACAGTCGACAAACGGACTCACGCCTAAGTTCCGAGGAGAGTGGTGATAGTAAACTTGTGATAAATGAGACAGAGGGTGGAGGAAAGTTGTTCCCACCGGATTTATTCACCCTGGAACAGAGGAGGAAGGGGGCCGTCATATTCTACATTTTGGGCGTCATGTACATGTTCGTGGCACTGGCCATTGTTTGTGACGAGTTCTTTGTTCCCAGTTTGGATGTCATTATTGAAGTATTTGATATTCAGGTGGGTACTCCATTCTATCCTTTTCTTGTAGATAGATAGATCTAGTACCAAGTCTCTATCTGTGTCAGTCAGGAGTGTATTTATGGATTGTGCCAAATTTGGTGCAATGTCATAATCAAAGACTATTGCACAAAACTGAGCACTCTCCAATACGACAGAATGATGGATGGATGGAATTATGCGCCCTTTATTGACCATGACCCGGCACGCTTGTGACTTTCTCAATAATTTTACCTCATTCTCTTGTCTCTGCCCCATATTCCTTATTCCTGGCTTGACCCAGTATCAGAGTCGGAAAATGACATGCATGCCTTTCCTGACTATCTTACTACCGATAATCTTTTCTTCTTTGTTAGGACGATGTCGCGGGCGCAACCTTCATGGCGGCTGGGGGCAGTGGTACGTTTTTTTCACATAATTTAAGTGCCTAAAAATCATAGGACTTTAGAGGAGACGTCAGCCACTCCCATAAATGGGAGCGTTGCCCAGGTCAGAGGAACGTGGACCTCTCTTCTCATGCTGACCCATAGCTCTAATTATGAGCTGTGTATTTAACGCGTGAGGTTACAGAGTAACAATCCACTCATCCGCCCTGTCTAGCCGCTGGGCAAGGCAATTACCCATTGCCTCATACGCCTAGACAGGCCGTTAGTGGGTTTGACCCATTTTGCAGTAGTTGGGTCAAACTCTCGCCCAGTCTGGGGAGGCCGGCCTCCCACCCATAGGTTTATATTGACTTGATAAAAACATAGCATATTCTGAATTTCTCCCTGCCCCTGGACCTACTACCCCTCATAACTAGAAATAAATCTTTGGTTAAATTTGTTTATTAGTTTAGAGTCATTCCAGACTTCTCATAGATAAATCTTTGGTAAAAGTTGCATATCACACACATTGTTTTTCAAATCATTCCTGGGTAGAACAATCGGCCTGTTTTGACAAAAAGTCTCAGTTGATTACTTTCCTTTAATTTTTTTTTCGCTGCATGCAGATCTCGCTTTCGCTTTGCGGTAGCTGCTCTTCCCAAATCAGTGATAGCAATTTTATTTCCTTTTTTAACCTTGCGTTTGTAAGTAGTGTATAGTTTGGCTTGTTCTTCGTCATCCAATTCGGCCAACTCTGCTTTCACAGCTGCTTTCTTTTGCCTGTCTAATGGGACACCTCTTATTTTATCATAATGTTTGGAACTTTCTTCCCTCTCTCTACGCCTATCTTTTCTCCTTTGTCTCTGCTCATCGGTACGATTTTGCCACCACGCCTTGCTGTGTGAAGATAAGTACCAATTCTCAACCTCTTGTTCCCACTTTTGTGATTTTTCTTGTCTCTTGTGCCGACATCTCCTTAATTTTGTGACAACCTAAGCATGTAATTTTAAATTTGCAATGACATCTTCTTCAAAACCAACATCCGTGTATTCCACTGCCGATTCATCATATTCTACAGCCAATTCAGTTTTTTTCGCATCCTTTTTTTCGCTTGAGTTCTGACGTTAGAAACTCCAACACTGTTTCGGTTCGATCTACCAGCCCCTTTTCTTTCTCAGCTGCAGAGTGCTTGGGTATACGGTAAATTCTTACAATGTCATCTTCTTGAACATTTGGACAAGGATCATGGATGGCGCCCTGATTATTGTATCCACGACCGCAATCTTCGCAATAGGCAAATGAGAGTCAAAAGTGTACTTTTATTTGGTCTCTGTCGAAACGTATAACTTTTCATGGTCAGAAGATAGTTTAAAATCGGGTGGAGAAAGAAAATTAATTTTTGTTTCTATTCCATCTATAGTTTTAACAGCCACCTGATCAAGCATATTTCCAATAATTTTATCCTTTTTGTTTCCATCCATATTGTCATCATTATCGCTTTCTGCATTCATCTCATCATAATCTTCACTTTCTAAATTCATGTCATCCACCGCATAACCTCCCAATCTACGAGTCCAACTGGATTTTTGGGATTTGATCCACACTTGGCTCTACGACTCCATTTCCAAGTCAATACTTTGCATTTCTGCAGCAATTTCTCCAAAAATTGGCCATCTTGGGTCAGCGTTAAAATCGCCCATGACTATAAGGTTAGCATCATTTCCTTTATTTCATCAATTCGGCCACAGAAGCTCTGAATTGTAGCCGTTTAAACGCATTCCCTTGTGAGCCACCCCCATTTTGACCACTTTTGTAGTGTACAAACACTAAATGGGAAGTATAGCTTTTACTTTCTACTTTGACTTTAATTGTGGCTGCAAACTGACGGTGGTCATCTTCACCCAATGCCTCAATATGCACAGGGTGAAAGTCAGTGACTTTAGAACATTTTTCTTGTGAATAATGCCATTCCATGGCCCAATATGGCAATCTGGGACAAGAATTTGAAAGCATTTGACGCAGCCAATTATAATTCAAGGCATTTAGTTTTGGAGAAAGCAAAGAAGAATGTTGGTGGGTCTCACATATGCATAATACATTGCATTTAGTCTGGTCAACAAGGATTCGTATCTCACTACATTTGTCATCATTCAATCCTTCCACATTCAGTCCAAGTATGGACAAAAACGGCTCATTACTTTCTTCCAATTCCATTTGCATCAGTGGCTGAGTCAATCCACTCTTGATGAACTTGACTTCAATTTGCTCACTACTCTTATTTGCCATACTTTCTTTATTTAATCGCCTGTTCTTTGACTAAATTCACAACCCAACAAACGAGACAAGGGCTAAACAAAACTACGACGTGCAGTAAAGCTCTAGCTGGGATGATAAGAGAAATTATACCGAATCCAGGGAGAATTAAAATATAAACTTCTGGTCCTTTAAGAGGTGCCACCTCTGTGAATTTTGAATGCAATCGCAAAACGGTAATGAAAAAAAGTTTGGACCCGGATGACAGTGCATGCACGGGCCTGCCTAGGGACTGTCCACCTCCCTTTTAATATTTGGCAGTTCCAGTTTCTTGGCATTTAAGGCTGCAAACGACGTGTTTACCGAGCCCACTTAGCACTCCTCTGCGTCCTTTCTGGGAGATTTTTGCCACCATGTTAACAACATGGCATTAGGGAAGCCCCGTGGTGGCACTTTTCCTGGCTAATGAGACCAGTAGTAGATGCCGTCCATATAAAGGGTGGTGACGAACTCCACCCTCATCCTTTTTGGAGCCGTTCTGCACTTTCACCGACGTGGTGAAAGTCCCAGGGTGCACCGCGTGGAGGCGGCTCCAACCACACCCCATAAACGTGGAACTATTTAAATAATAATGCTATCTTTCATTTCAGCCCCAGAACTATTTACCTCCGTTATTGGCGTCTTTATATCTCGGGATGATGTTGGGATTGGAACTATTGTTGGTGGGTTGGTTACTTACTCGATCTGTCCAATTTTTTTACCCTTTCAATTCTTGTCGACTTTCTCCACCTGCTTTGCTTGTATTCTTAACTTTCTCTTTGTCATTAAATGCAAAAACTTTCAAGGAATTAGCTGTAGTTAGTTAAGCCACAGATGGGATGGTGGATAAATGTTGGAATGCATTTCCAGGTTCTGCCGTTTTCAACATCTTATTCGTCATTGGGATGTGTGCACTTTTCTCACGAACGGTAAGTTGGACAATTAGGAGGCGTAATTTTTGTTATGATAATACTGTCATCATTCAGTTAAGCTCAACACCATTCATTGGAAATTCAACAGGTTCTGCATCTAACCTGGTGGCCATTGTTCCGAGATTGCACATTTTACTCCATTGCCCTCATCACGTTAATATGTTGTTTCAGCGACTCCTACATAAAGTGGTGGGAGGCACTGCTTCTGTTTTCCATATATTTTGCTTACGTCACCTTTATGAAGTTTAACCAAAAGGTTGAGTCCCTTGTGAAACGGTGTCTCTATAAAAATCGGGTGACTCGAGTCTCTTCCACAGATCAGTTGGTAGGTTAAATTGGTTATTTATGAGTTAGTGAGTTATCCTAATTGTTACCCTCCCCGAGCACAGAAAGGCGTGAATAATGGGGCTTCCAGCAGTCAGATGAGCGTCCAAACGGTGTCGGGAGAGAACTCGAAGAGGGGGAGTGCCACTTTGAAGCCACCTCTGAGTGCACATGGGCGTCGAAATTCTATCCCACTCCTCCATTCCGGCACCAAGTTTCGACACGGACTACTTCAACTCATGATTCAATCCATTGATCCACTTCATGATGGTAAAGTGACCTCTTGCCATATTTGCTTTGTTCAAAAACTGCAAATTTTAAATGCGAACAGGCCGGGTTGATGAGAAAGCGACGCAACTCCATGCCATTGCATCTCTAAAAGCGTTACTTGATGCTGCAAAAACGGATGGAACCACAACGGTGGAGTCCAACAATCGCACCAAACCCGTGGAACCGGATCAAAACTCGTCCTCCGTTCAACCTGCGGATGGACCTCTGAGCAATATTGAAGGTGGCGATGAACAGAATGGAGATGCTCCCACGCTACAGGTGAATATTTTAGAGAACCCCACTTTCTCCAAGGTCAAAGGTCAAGTTTATCCTTCTATTCCCAGGAAATGGTGGCTCTGGGTGAAGCCGAACATGAGGCTCAAGAACCTCTGGATATTTCTTGGCCCAAAGGAAATATTGGGAAACAAATCAGTTACATTATCCTGTTCCCAATAATGATTGTTCTCTATCTAACCCTTCCGGACACGAGGACGCCACGTGGAAAGAAATTCTTTATTTGGGGTTTCTTTGGTTCAATCCTATGGATTGCTGTGTTCTCCTATTTTATGGTTTGGTGGGCAGATAGGACGGGTGAAACATTTGGAATAGCTCCGGAGGTGGGTGGATCTAGAATAACTAGGAAAGAAATTCTTTATTTGGGGTTTCTTTGGTTCAATCCTATGGATTGCTGTGTTCTCCTATTTTATGGTTTGGTGGGCAGATAGGACGGGTGAAACATTTGGAATAGCTCCGGAGGTAGGTGGATCCAGAATAACTGGGTTTGAGTTGGAGTCCAATTAGACATTAATATTTTATACTTTGATATCTTCCAGATCATGGGTCTCACATTCCTGGCTGCGGGCACATCCATTCCGGATCTTATCACGAGTGTTATCGTGGCTCGAAAGGGACTTGGAGACATGGACCGTAAGCTCTTCGGTTGGGTCAAATATTTTTGATGTTTGCGTCGGACTCCCGGTCCCCTGGTTGTTGTACACCGTTTACAATGGGACGCCTATCAAGGTCAACGCCAAAGGGATGCTGTGCTCCATCACCATTCTATTCGGTAAGACAAAAGTCTTTTGGAGAGAAAGAGAAAACTCTAAAAAAACCATTCGTTTCTTTTTGTTGGAATAAATGAATCCAAAACTTTCTTTTTGGCTGATTTCCAGGAATGTTGATCTTTGTTGTGTTGAGCATAATGTCGTTCCGTTGGAAGATGAACAAGGGGCTGGGTCTGATCATGTTTGTTCTTTACTTCATATTTTTGGGAGTCTCACTTCTGTTTGAGTACGAGGTCTTCCATTGTCCCAACCCTTTTGAGCCGCTGGCCACATCAACCACACCTTCACCCTTTAATTGAATTGACCTACGACAGACTCCACCACCATTAGCTGGCGTTTTATGACCTGTGAATGGCGTTCTTTCTGAAAAAGGTGTGTCCCGAGTACTGTTACACAACAGACTATTTATTCATGCTCAACAAGACGGGCATACTAAAAGATAACAATAATAAGAGAGGAAGGAAGGATGTTGCGTGTCATGTAATTTACGACGGGTATGTCTGCAAAGTAGACACATTACTGCAAAATGATACGAAAGAGAAAGAACTCCATAATTACAAATGACGAAAAATAGGGAAAATTATCTGACTAAATATTTAATTTAACAATAAGTTAGTGAAATAGTGAATGCTTCCTTTTACGAAATCCGATAAAATAACAAAAACTAAATAACGAAATATTGCCTTATGCTTCTAGAATGGTAATGGCTGTAAATATGTTAAAAAGTTTAGAGTATTTTTTGTCAATAAGACAAAAGAGATGGATTGAAACTAGAACGAGTCCTAAATATAATAATTAGATTAAAATTATATTGTAGACGCAAAGAGGAGAAAAGACATTCCATTCCATAACGTATAAGGAAATTGCAGTTAAATAAAAATGTCCATAAATTATGAATAACTTAAAAAAATAGCCATTTTCAAAATACACGTAAAAGACTAATGAAATGGGGAACGTAGTATTCTAATCTAATTGTGTAGAATTGTATGAATTTAGATTTCTTTCCTTATTTTTATAAATTATTTGTCATTTTAATTTAATCAAGTACCGTTTTTACAAGAACGGTGTTTTTACAGACATGTCCATGCAATTCGTTTGAATTACTACTAAACCTAGGAAGGAAAGAAAATGTAGAATATGAATAAACTACATCCATAAGTATTAAATGGGAACGTGGCTAGTTGTAGGAAACTGTTAATAATCAAATAACAAAGATATGCAGAGCAAATGAAGTGATAAAAAAACAATTGTGTGCAGGGCACGCATGTAATAAATGAATCTTATAATTATGCTCTTTGTGCAAATAGCACTAATTACCGGAGACCTGAACGTTAAGCAGAAAAATGCAAATCCTGAATGAGTCAGGTCAAGTTTCAAATTATTTATTCAAGGAATCACTCAAAATCGAAAGATTTACTTTACAGATCTGTAATTGTTGAAAGATTGTTGTCTAGAGTAATTATGGGTTGGTCCCGTGAGATGTATGTATTATAAATTGTTAGCTGTTAAAGTTGTACGTCAGATAACTAACTTATCTGAGATAAGTTATCTGAGACAGGAGAAGAAAGTATGTATATGGAGGGATGAGGAGTGTGGGTGTGGTTTGCAAAAGTGTTGCATGCCAGGCTGTGAGATTGAGGTAGCAAAAAGAATTTAAAGGACACGGCAAATAATCCATTTAAAAAGTTATATAATAAAGTTATAGAATTTGATTATACAACAAATAACGCATTTCTGTATTTCATTAACTTTCGTCATAAATCCTTACTCAATCGGCTCATCCTCCCACATCCCAATCAGGCTGGATTGCTCGAAGTTGTTGGAACAGGCCCCACTCGTCTTCTGGTACATTGAGTTAATGATGGCATTTCGGAAGGTGTTTCCACATCCGGAAAGGTTCGCCCCATTCACCACCAAGTTGGCGAAGATTCCATCATTTCCACCCAGGAGGGCGACTCCATTTAAGGTCGTGGAGTGCAGGGCGGTTCCAGAGGAGCCTTCCTTCAGATCTAGGGACACTCCGGGCCTAGCTCCATTGTTGAACATGTTAACGCTAATCCCACGAAGCAGAGTCCCTTTACTCCCTGACTCTACGACGATCCCTTTCTGAGTCAAACCTAAAAAATCAAGCACTTATCAGTAAAATCTTAAAAACTCTTGTCGCAGTACTTGCCATTAATGGAGACGCCATTCACAGAGTTCCCGGATCCATTCACCACAACCCCTATCCGTCCTCCGTTCGAGATCGTGGAGGAATTAAGGACATTATTGTCCCCGTGCAGAGTCACACCAACCCCAGCCCCGTTAATGACGAAACTCTTCAAACTGTGACCATTTCCATCCACGACAACTCCACTACTGGTTGGGGAGGAGGTCACAACCAGGGAAAGGAGGAGGATGGGAGTGTCCCCGGAAATGGAGATGGCTGGAACTCCATCCGTGGTCGAGATTATAGTGGAATGAGCCCCACTGTTGTCGGTGGCTTGTGTCCCTTGGAGGGTGATGGGGATTGGGGAGGATGGAGAGTAGGAGAGGGTGAAGGAACCTTCGTAGTTTATGGGGAGGAGGGTTATAATGTCCCCAGGAAGGGCAGTGGCCAGGGCCTCCTTCAGCTCGGGGGAGGTTGTGGGAGATACAGCTCTACCCAGGGTGGGAGGAGTGGTGGCCAGAAGGAGGAGGAGAGAAAGTGGGAGGAGGTGTAATATCCGGGTGGGAAGGATCTTGGACATTTTGGATGTCTTGGGTAAGTTTACTTGGATTTAGAACTGACTGGTTCTGTGGCTCATGGGTGAATGGAACTCCGGATAGCTGAGTAAGAGTAATGTTCTGGAAGTTTTAGAAGTATTTAAGTAATGCTTTTCTAATTACGTAATTATGAATATGCCATGCACAACATTCATGACAATGGCATGAGAATTGGAAAGTAGAGCGTCTTACGCTTACTTCACTGCATTTGATTGTAAACTATCCAGCAACATTTCTACGAATGAATGAGCGTTGACACAGAAAGGTAATAAAGCACTATGATAATGTTTGATAATAATAAACAAAAAAAAAGTAGACAATTGAGTGTGGTATTACCAATTAAGTTGACATTCTGCCTGGTGCGAACTGGTCCCTGCTGGGTGGAGAGTGACACTGCCACGTCCAACAATTGTCTCAATCCCTCGACTTTTCAAAGAATGAAACTTGTGCAATATTATATTTGGTATCGGGTTAATTTCTAAATTTAGTCTAATTACTCAATTGCTATAATTATTATTCGGCCCTAGTTAGTTGCTCCTCCTTAATTAGTAATACGTGACCAGAGTGGGACAACACAAAGGATTTTTTGGAGAGAATAATAGCCTACAAAAATCTGGAACAATTAGCAATGAGCTAAGAATTAGTGTGTTGCAGCAGAACGTGGTTAAATATTATTTTAATTAGTGGAGTAATTAAAGTAGTAATTATAACAATGAAGCAGTTTTCTTATCATTGTTGGAGTTGTATACCCCGACCACTCATCCTGACACTGGTGCTGGTGATGACCTTAGTAAATAAGGCTGCTCTGGGTCAAAGGGTAGCTCCGGGTGTTCCTCCACAACATTATCAAGGTGACCCTAACATGCAGTTCCAGCAGCAACAACAGGTCAGAACCCGGTCTACTAATCAGGATTAATGATTTAGAAGAATTCACTAATTTAAACAATTGTCTCACAGTTCCAAGGACAAGGTCATCCGCCACCCCCACAACATCAGCAGCATCAGCAACAATTTGGACAACCTCCTCCAGCCCCTGGAGTCCCACCACAACAATATCAACAACACCAACAGCACATTCCGCAACAACATCAACAGGTTCCTGTTCAGCATCATCAGGGACAAGTGGCGCAGGGGGGTCATGGTGGTCATGCTCCACAGGGTGGACATGGGCATGGTCATGGAGGACAACCGGCTTTCACGGGGCACGTTCAGCCGCTACTGGACACGTCTAATATTGGTCAAGAGAGACAGTGAGTAGAGAAATGATTCATATTCTGCGTCAAGGGGGCCTTATTGGTGGTTCTGACCTTTCTTTTGTATTTTAGACACATCCAAGAACACATGTCAGTTCCAATTGATACTTCCCAAATGTCGGAGCAAGAGTTGCAGGTGACTGCATAGTTGTAATAATTAATTGAACCGTTTATTTAACAAAAATTAAGTTCTTTAGGTTAATAGAAAATGTCTTTTTTTGCAGTTCCATTATTTTAAGATGCATGATGCCGACAACAATAATAAATTGGATGGGTGTGAATTAGTCAAAAGTCTGATTCATTGGCACGGTAAGGCGATAATTCCTAGTTTCTATAAATCAATCTTTTTGTAAGATAGCTTAGCTTATCAATTTTAACTTAACTTCCGTTCCGATACATTTTGTCGGGTTCTTCTTCATGTCCTGTCTTTTATGCTTAAAATTTCCGTGTACTTTCTCCAGATGCGTCGAATCACGACCATAACGGAGGACAGCCAGTGCCAGAACCAAAGAGTAAGCAATTTTTAATTTATTAAAAGGTTTTGCAATTGGTTGTTTGCGAAAGGCATCGATTTTAAAATTGAAAATTAATTTTAACAGTTTTTGGAGATGACGAACTCATCAACATGATTGACCCAATTTTACAGAACGACGATAAAAATGGTATGAGCTAGATACCAGCCATTTAAACACTTTATTTTCAATTTAAATTACAAATACATTTACCTGATTTTCAGGTGATGGATTTATTGACTACGCCGAATTCAGTTTGGTAAGTAAAAGAATAGCGAGAAACATTGCAACTTGGGCGTTTATTATTGAATTTCTTATATTAAATCAATTTACTACCCACAGGCACAGGCAGCCGCAGCCTCGAAGGTTCAAGCTCAGAAGACGCACTGAGGATAAGTTTAGGATTAGACTGAAGAATGTTGCCCGACTGGACTCGGACTTTTACCCAATATTTCTTGAGACCCCTTAATTATTCTGTTTTATTTTTTGCCTTTCCAAGAAATATTCTGCAATTTACTTTTACCTTACTTGACATGAATGGATATGACATTTTAAAGTTTAACCCGATATTTTTTTAATTGGATGAATATGGAAATAAATGTGGGTACTTCTTACAAAACTAATTCCATTCAGCAGAATAATGTCCTTCCATTACGCCCTGTCTCCAACAATTATATTTTTTATTATTCCTTAATTGCAAATACCTTTCAAATCCAGAACATGAAAATGAAGACTCTTCCCGTGAAGCGAATTCTTTGACAGATAATCAATTTGAGGCTGTAGTTGACCAGGTTCTAGACTACGACCACAACCATGATGGCTACCTCAGCTTTGGAGAATTTAGAAATGCTCAAGTCTCCGCGGCCCATGAACAAGAACGGAAAGCCAAAAAGTGTACGACGTGTGGAGATTGATGACTCATTTTTATTTCAATTTGTGCCAAATTTTACACGCAAGACAATGGATATAAATGCTGTTAGCTGTTTGAAATGTATTAAGGTTTATTCCACGTTGTTGACTTCTTGTTCTTCCACGGTTGAGGTGTTTGTGGTTATGATTAGCTTGTTCCCAGTCTTTGTGACCCATTTAGAACTGAATGTCTTGGAGTTGATAACTTTGGTTGTAAAGACATTGCTGGATTCATCAAGTTCATCCCTCATTAATTGGAGATTTCTTCCAAATCCGTGCTTCTGACGAAGGACACGCTCTCCAGACGAAACTAAAAATTGTAAAAAATTGGCATATTTAATTAAAATTTGAGGAGTCTAACCCTTACCTTCACTTCGTAACGGCGTCTCTTCTTTATCCGTTGTGACGAGAATTGGCTCTGATTCAGGCCCAAGAACAAATTCAGTTTTAAACGCAGCTCGAATTAAATAGGTCGTATTCGACTCCAATGTTTCAACAAGAATATTTTCAGCTACAATCATATTCGAATTGCGTTAGAATCTCAATGATCATGATTTAAACTTGTACATTTAAACTTAACCAGAACCATGCACACTCGTCCCATTCCATGACTCGTTTCCTCCAACTTTTCGCCATTGGATGATAACGCTATAATTTTGAGGGTTTCCCAGAATTAGTCCAAGCTCAATTTTCCTTGTTCCAATAACTTTCGGGAAGAGGAATGGAGCTTCCCTTGGCTTCTCTGGGACTTGAAGAACAAACCCTTGTTCCAATTTACCTTTCTTGTTCCAGGCTTCACAAATAAATTTTTCTCCGTAGTGGGTGGTGTCTCGAACAAAAATCTAAGTAATTCGAATAGGGGAATTTTTTCTCATCTTATTTAAAAATTGANTCTCGAACAAAAATCTAAGTAATTCGAATAGGGGAATTTTTTCTCATCTTATTTAAAAATTGAAACAAATTCCTCACGGTCAAGTTCGATTCCTTCTCGTGATCTGTAGTGATTGCAAAATCTGTCTGATTCTGAATAATTGTTCCATTTGCATGAAGCCAAGTAAAGGTTGGATAAGGTCGAGCAGCAACGTTGCAAGTTAACGTCGTGTAATTACCAACAATGCCAAATTTTGGGGTGGGAGTGGATTTCTGGAAATAATCCATAGAACTGGGACCAGGTGGATCAAATGCACTGGCGTGAGTGTGAATATTAAGGGATTTCCCATCTGAAACATGTAATTACTTATCTAATTTAGTGGCTTGTTTGGCGAACACTAGTTTCTATCTTGCCTCGAAAAGGTTGCAAATATATTTGCATGGATTCCACAATCGGTCGCCCATGAATCAGAGCGTGACATAGATATTCTCGATCGTAATCTTCCAAAGAAATGTTTCGAATGATGAGATTTGAATCTGTGGAGATTTTGAATTTGGATCCTGTGCATGCATTTTAAGATATATTTTGATTTTGATTTTGCTTTTGGTAGGGAAATTGATGGATCCATTTATCTATTTTATTCATTTACCATCGGGAACATGCCCATCCACGGTCCAAAATGTGAGGCCTGGAATGGTTATCTTACATTTCATCTTGTAGCTAGAATTCAGCTTCCCTATTTGAATTTCCAAGTCCTGGTCGAAGAGCTTATTGTATTGAGTTTGGATAACTGCTTAAAAAAGGAGAATTTGACGATGTGCCCTAAAAAGTTATCGTTTATTTTATACCATTTTGACCCGATGGTGGATAAGTGGAGACGTGGAGAGAGTTGACTGGAGAAAGTAAGAACACCAGGTAGAAGATTTTCCGGTGAAAGTCTTCAGAAGCCCGCAGCATATTTTTTTGTGACTTGCTGTATTTTAAGCTGGTGCAAAAGATGCATGTTTTTGAAAGACTATGGATTATCTGGTTTCATACGTACTAAAAATCATCAAATCCAGGAAGAATCATAAAAGTGTTGGACACAAATGTCACCCAATTGTAAAAGTGGCATCAACTTGTCAAATCCAATATTTGCAGGTATTCCGGTCGGCATATCATTCATTATCGCTTGTCTCAAAGAAGGAGGGAGGAATGGTGTCAATCATAAAAATATTTCGCGATAAATCTTCCATAAAGCCCGAGTAACCTTGAGTGGTATTTATGTAAGTACATAAATCACAAGC